>SEYY01001250.1:202500-230785 GCA_009176605.1 Armadillidium nasatum
CTTATACATGTCAAAAGAAACAGAAATTCTTGATGTTAGGGCGATATACCGCGATGAACAGATAGGAGTTATAAGAAACACAAACTACGGTTTTACTCTGTATGGGAAGGAAAAAATTGTGAACTTTTTGAATTTACGCCAAGAATTCGCAGAAGGTATCAAGAAAGTTATCAAGGTTGAATCCCTTTTATTAAAGGCATTCAGAATACTGTATCATCTTTATAAAGACTACAAAAAACAAAATTCTACTGTTCAAATTGGAGAAATACTAGACAAGTTGAATGAAGATACATTTGCAAAAATGTGGAATGAAGAAGAAAATGACTTGCATTTTTCAGCGCAGAATATATTTCAGTATATTAAACGAAGATGTACATCTAGTTTAAACATTTATCTTGAATGCTCGGAGGTCTTAGACTTTTATATATATATATATATATATATATATATATATATATATATATATATATATATATATATATATATATATATATATATATATATATATATATATAGATAAAAAGTTTTTAAAATGTTTGTAATATTATTTTGTAGTTATTAATTATTATTATTATTAAAAATTAGCCTATGAAACTATTTTTTATTACCATTTTTACGATATTTACTTTTTTATTTATATTAAATAAAAATTAATGTGAAGGTTTTAAATAATCAGAAGACAGCGCTGAGATGATTGGTATTAAATAAATGTAAACGTATATAGTGTTTGTTTTGTTAAAATGCATTTATTTAATTTTTTGAAATGAAAAAAAAATAAATATAAAGGTCTAGCTTTACACATGAAAATGGATTTAAAGAATAGGTTTATCAGTAAAAAATAACGTGGCAAGATTTGAATATGAAATTATTTTGGTATCTTTAAGTATAATTCAGATATATATATATGTAAGTGGTAAAATGACTTTGAAAAATAATAATAAAATAATAATAATAATAATTATAATAATAAAAATAATAGGATATTATTTATTGTTTTAATAATTAAAAAATAAAGATAAAAGAGGTATCTGGCAATTTTAGAGGAATAAAACGTGGTTCCCTTTTAAATGTTATAATCCTTGCTGGAATCGATATATATATATATATATATATATATATATATATATATATATATATATATATATATATATATATATATATATATATATATATATATATATATATATATATATATATATATATATATATATATATATATATATATATATATATATATATATATATATATATATATATATATATATATATATATATATATATATATATATATATATATATATATATATATATATATATATATATATATATATATATATATATATATATATATATATATATATATATATATATATCGCACATTGTAATGTATTTCGTAACTTACCGAAATAAAAAAAAAAACTGTTTTCTTATCAACTTTTTAAATATTACCCTATTGTGTGTGTGTGTGTGTGTGTGTGTGTGTGTGTGTGTGTGTGTGTGTGTGTGTGGCTTACGTTAAACGTATGACTGGTATTTTAGATTGTTTTAGAATACGTGTCCACTGGTGAATATATATATATATATATATATATATATATATATATATATATATATATATATATATATATATATATATATATATATATATATATATATATATATATATATATATAATAAAAAAAAATAATAGGATATTATTTAGTTTTAATAATTAAAAATAAAGATAAAAGTGGTATCTGGCAACTCAAAGGCTTAAATGTAGTTGCCCGTTTTAAAATTATTCTTTAGTGGTAGTATCAAAACAATTAAAATACTTTTGGATATATATATATATATATATATATATATATATATATATATATATATATATATATATATATATATATATATATATATATATATATATATATATATATATATATATATATATATATATATATATATGAGATGACTAAGCATGGTAGTGTTTAAAAGATAAAGATTTCGTTATCGTATAACACGTGGCTTGAAATGTTTTTGTGTACGACTATAAAAACTGAACATATGATATATATATATATATATATATATATATATATATATATATATATATATAATATATATATATAGTGGCGGCTCGTCATTATGGGCTCCAGGGCTGCAGCCCCTCCAAATTAAAAATACCAGGCGTAGGATGTTGATATAAATATGAAATTTTTGTCAGAGAAAAGTGATTTAAATTCATTTTTTTAACAACTTAATAAGTAAAAAGTATAAATCATTAAAGAAAATAAGAAGTAAATGCATTTTGCAACTGCAAATTTTTGGGTACGATATTTATTTTCACGCATTGCAATTATTTAAAATATGGGCTGTAAATTCTCAGTCCCTAAATTAGAACAATTTTTTTGTTCTTAAATATAGGACAGATATGGCAAGTTACGAAAAAAAGTATGACAAATTGCAATAGCAGTTTTTGTCAAGTTGCCAGTTTGTCTTCCTTTTGCTTTTCGGCAACATGGAGAATAGTTTTGAATATTAAGATATTTGAATGTTGCCAGTTTGTCCTAAAAGGACAGAACGTAAAGAATATAAACACTAAATAAAACAGTTTGCCATAGAACCTGGTGGAGTGGAGCTGTGTTTTTTTTTATTGTGAAAGAAAATTACCAGATTTATTGTTTTTTTAATCTATATATATATATATATATATATATATATATATATATATATATATATATATATATATATATATATATATATATATATATATATATATATATATATATATATATATATAATATATGGCCAGACTGCACTTTAGCCTCCTTAAATATCTAAAAAGCTACAAAACGTATGTTAAAAACGATAACATTTTTGGGATCTTTGAAGAGTTTTGATTAGGAAAAATTGGGAATTAAAAAAAAAATATTAATTTTAATAACTACGTAATTTATAGTTTTTTAAAGTGATGGACATTGTACGTCTGGCAGCGTCTCTTTATGAGTCAAATCATAATCATTAGGCTGTGGTCAAATTCCGAGATTTTGCAGTAGGATAAATTTAGGATCAACATTTTCAAATATCACCAGACTACTACAAATTTTAATTACAACTCCGATGACAACGTCTGAAGCAGAAAGATGTTTCTCGACTTTGAAGAGAATAAAAACTTTTTTACGTAGTAACATGTGCAACGAGAGATTGAATGCATTAGAGATTGAAAACTTTTCGACATCTAAAACTCGAAGAACTAATCTTATTTTTAAATAAGAATATCAGCAAGCTTTCCATAATAAATAAGGTACGTTTGATATATATATATATATATATATATATATATATATATATATATATATATATATATATATATATATATATATATATATATATATATATATATATATATATATATATATATATATATATATATATATAATATATATATATATAAACTTGCAGCCCCTCTCTGCCAAGTTTACACGAGCCGCCACTGATATATATATATATATATATATATATATATATATATATATATATATATATATATATATATATATATATATATATATATATATATATATATATAAATGATTTCGAAAATGAAAGATGGGTGCGTGTATGCTTTTGCGATAAACCTATGACTCAGCGTGTGTGTGTGTGTGTGTGTGTGTGTGTGTGTGTGTGTGTGTGTGTGTGTGTGTGTGTATGCTTTGAAATAGCCGTATGACTCGTCATTTTAGAATATGTGCCCTACTGTCGAACTATATATAGTAAGAATAGATATCTCCGATATCTGATTATCGATAAATAAATCGATATATAGGTATTTTAGCGTTATAATGCCTTTAAATGCGTGAAAGTTTCGATATATCGATATATATCGCTACTGCATCTGTCTAGTAGCTGAATATAAATCAAATCAGTCTGAAAATATATTAAAAATATTAATATATATATATATATATATATATATATATATATATATATATATATATATATATATATATATATATATATATATATATATAATATATAATATATAATTTTTTTTTTTTTTAAAAAAATATTTATTCATAATAAATAATAATAATAAAAAATAATAATAATATTATTACTCGTGTTGGTGGAATAAAGATAAAAAAAAAAGAGGTATCTGATAACTCCATCTTAAAAGTTGATGTCTCATACTGGTTTGAAGTGAAAATGGAGAGTAAGAATAGATAGCGCCGATATCTGATTATCGATAAATAAATCGATTTATAGGTATTTTAACGTTATAATGACTGTAAAATGCGTGAAAGTTTCGATATATCGATATATCGCAATTACAGCTGACTAATAACTAAATATAAAACAAATCAGCCTGAAAAATGTTTTTAAATATATATATATATATATATATATATATATATATATATATATATATATATATATATATATATATATATATATATATATATATATATATATATATATATATATATATATATATATATATATATATATATATATATATATATCGTGTTTCGGTGCGATTAAATAATAATATTTTAGAATGAAATGGTGAAAAGCGTCAAATACATGGCATTAAAACATGAAGATTGTGTAAAACATTAACATCTGCTTCTGAAGGGGGGCTATGCACCCCCCTTGCTACCCACTTGATGTCAATGATATCGATGATTTCTATGTTTTCGGGTCACTAAAATAAAAAAATTTAGAAAATATTTCAAAAATATTAATCAAAATTCGTTGATATTTTATTTTAAAAAGAAAAAACAAAAGTTTTTTAAAATAATATTTAATATTTTTAAACATTATTCGTTTAAATTGTAATAATACTGCTACGAAAACATAAAGATCATACAAAACATGGAAAGCAAAGGTGGGGGTAGGGGGCTATGCACCCCCCTTACCCCCAGTTGATGTCAATGATATCGATGATTTCTATGTTTTTGGGTCACTAAAATAAGAAAATTAAGAAAATAATTTAAAATATTAAGCAAAATTCGTTGATATTTTATTTTAAAAAGAAAAACAAAAGTTTTTTTAAAATAATATTTAATATTTTTTAAACATTATTCGTTTAAATTGTAATAATACTACTACGAAAACATAAAGATCATACAAAACATGGAAAGCAATGGTGGGGTAGGGGCTATGCACCCCCCTACCCCCCAGTTGATGTCAATGATATCGATGATTTCTATGTTTTTGGGTCACTAAAATAAGAAAATTAAGAAAATAATTTAAAATATTAAAGAAATCGTTACTAATTTTATTTAAAAAACAAAAACAAAAACAAAGTTTTTGTTTTTCTTTGTTAGAAATTATTATATCTTAATATATATATATATATATATATATATATATATATATATATATATATATATATATATATATATATATATATATATATATATATATATATATATATATATATATATATTGTTTCAAATATCATATCTGAAAATTTTTAAATATTTATCTAAGTGAACGACTCATCGATTATGACGTCATACAAAATCGCGCCATCCTATAATCTTATCTTAGATTAGATAAAATGATAACGATTCAAAGATCTCCCCATTTGCCCGATGGATCCCGTCGTGGAAGGATGTGTCTCTGAAGCGCTCTCTCTCTCAAGGCAAGTTGAACATTATTTATTTTCTTATCATTATTATTTATTTCTTCTTCTTCTTCATCTTATTATTATTATTATTATTATTATTATTATTATTATTATTATTATTATTATTATTATTAGTAGTAGTAGTAGTAGTAGTAGTAGTAACCCGAACTCTTTGTTGTGACGTCATACGTCATGATAATCGTAGATTATTATTATTATCAAAGTAGGAGTAGTCATTTTCCCATACAAAATATTGCAAATTTGCAATATCTTTGCAATATTTCTTTCTAAGTCATTTTATATACATTTTTCCCCTTTTTTACCCTTTTTTACCCCTTATTTAACCCTTTTTTACCCCTTTTTTACCCCATTTTTTAAAAAAAAAAAATTTTTTTTTTTTTTTTTTGCAACATTGGGGGCGTGGACCCCCCTCACCCCCTTTTTGCAACATTGGGGGGCGTGGCCCCCCTCACCCCCCTTTTTGCAACATTGGGGGGCGTGGCCCCCTCACCCCCTTTTGACCCCCATTTTTTTTCAATTTTTTTTTTTTTTTTTTTTTTTTTTTTTTTTTTTTTTTTTTCTGCAACATGATCAACTTAATTTTTTATTGGTCCAAAATCTCTGCAAATGCAACCCTGTTGCATTTTTGCGGAGGTTTTGGACCCATTACTACTATATATATATATATATATATATATATATATATATATATATATATATATATATATATATATATATATATATATATATATATATATATATATATATATATATATATATATATATATATATATATATATATATATATATATATATATATATATATATATATATATATATATATATATAACACAAAATTAACGCTTGACAATTTTAAATTGGAATAGTTTCAATTAATTTAGATTTTAACATTCTCGTTTACCTTTATTCATATCAATGATTTCTATGTTAATAATTAATTTTTATAATCTTATATTTATCCTTTTGGAAATGACTATTAATAACATAGTACCCAGTACAAATGTTTCTATATCCATAAGGCAGAGTATTTTAACTTAATTAGGTGCCATAGCTTTTTAACATTTGTGTTCATAAAATGCTCCTGATCAATGGTCTATTAAATAAAAGTTAAAATATATAACCTTCTTGGTTGACTTGATAAGTGGTAAATGATCCTATTAGGCTGAAGTTTATTGTACAGTCGTGAACAGAAGTTCGTTCCTATTAGGCTGGAAATAAATATTTATATAAAATGGAAATCATTGTCATAAAAGCTCTATTTTGAATAAAAAGACAATAAAAACATTGAGAGGGGCTTAATTGAACTGTGATTGGCTGAATCTGAAATGATCCCTATTTTATATAAATATTTATTTCCAGCTTAATAGGAATGAACTTCTGTTCACGACTGTACATCTTATTAATGTCTAGTAAGAATTTTAATTATCAGATGAATGGTAATAGCCCGAGTCTGTTGACAGTATGGTTTGTAGTAGGTATGGTTTTTAGTAGCAATTTGAAAGTGTTAGAACAGTGTTTAGAAGCTAGAATCAGCTGACAAAATGTTAATTATGAACCGTAATATTGCTTTTTAAAGCAAGGAGATAATGATAAAGCTACATAATAGCTAAATTACTCCGTTATTAAAATATTGTTTTCGCTTAGAGTACTCACCTAAAAAGAACATTGACAGGCTGGAGGCAATACAACTGCTACAATACTGATTTGTGATTTTGAAAGTAAGTTATGAGATGAAAATAGGAAAAAATGAACATGTTTTCTATGGGAATCTCAATCTCAATCTCAGAGTTAAATTTTGTTTAACTTCTGGACTGTTGAGTAAAGCAAGTTTTTTATACTAAACGACAAATGGAGAAACAGAGGTTGTAATATAAAAATTATTAAAAAGAAATCATTCTGTATTTGTGAAAATAACTCTTTAGTAATGAAGTAGATAATAATTGGAACGATTTGTATCGGCATTTGATGGATTTGAAAATAAGTTAAGACATATGCGTTATCTTTTATTTCTCTGCTTATGGGAACAGCTTGCCTAGTTTCGTGGTTCCAATTAAAAAAAAAAATTTTTTTAAATTACCGATACCGTCAGCGATTAACGTTTGTTACTCCTGAATTAAGTCAGTTTATTTCTATATATATATATATATATATATATATATATATATATATATATATATATATATATATATATATATATATATATATATATATATATATATATATATATATATATATATATATATATATATATATATTGTTAATATATTAATAAGTTAATTTTAAATATAGTTAAAGTCTTGCCTTAGATGTGATTCTCTTATTACATAAATGCTCAATTCTATGACCCTACCTTATCGAACCCTAAGTTTAATTAATTCCCCGGCGCCAGAAAACAAACCACGGACCAGGTTAATAAGGCCTATTAATAACTGCTAGATTAATTAAGTTCAATAGTTTTTTATTAAGAAATGAATCTTGGTATTTGTTGGAGTTAATCTAAAATATATGTATCGTTAATAATGTATATTTTCTTTGTTACCATTCAGTAAAGACTATGTTTCATTATGTAGACTACCCATGTAATATTTGTAATCTCATTCTTTCTCGTGTGTTGAATCACGCTGTTGTACTATGTGATGAACTTGTAAATAAAGGCTTAGGTAAGAGTAGCTGTGTGTCTGTCTCCCATGTAGTAAATTTAAATTTCCGCCATCAGAAATAATATGCCAACAGTATTTTATATTTTTGAGGATCAATGATAAATAATTTTAAATAAACCAGACAGAATTAATTTTCACGTTTTCTAAGTCAAACTTGATGCCCAATCACATGATCGTACTAGCGATGTGCAAGAACAAACTTTGAAGGGGGGCAAACAATTTCTAGGACAGGCAAAAAATAAAAAAATAAAAATAATATATATATATATATATATATATATATATATATATATATATATATATATATATATATATATATATATATATATATATATATATATATATATATATATATATATATATATATATAATATATATAATGATTAATGATTAAATATCTTTCATTTAAAGGCTTTATTCCACTAAAGAATTTTAATATTTCATGTCTGGAAAATAAAAAGTAAAAAGAACATTAATAACATATAATAACATATTAAGAATTAAAGCCTATAATATAATTAATCATTGCATTTACCCTTTCTAGTAATTTTAATTCTATTAATAAATCAGGGGTTTATTTTCTTACAAGTTCAGACGATGTACTGGTTTGCAAACTCGACTCCACCTTCTTAATTCTGGAGGGTTCTACTGAGTAATTTCTTCCATTGTAGGAATACTAATATCTGATAGTGTGGTTTGCAGAGGAATGTCGTGGTCAATCTCAGCCTCTGAGTTATCATTACTTCCACTGCCCCTTTCGCTTTTTATATTTTCTGGATAATCAGGGTAGGCATCATTTGTATCATGATTGTCACATGGAGCTAAATCCTAAATCCTAAATGGAAGGAAACTGTTAATTTCTTACCATTGGAAAACTTCACAAAAGCATATCGTGGATTTACCTCCAAGAGCTCAGCTTCTTCCACTAGAGTATCGAACTTAGACTGTCTAACATGCTTCCTTACTAGAACTGGACCAGGAGAGGACAGCCATGTAGGAATAGTATATCCATTACTAGACTTTCGTTGATAATTAAAAAGCCTCTCATGTGGAGTCTCATTAGTTGATGTTGTAAGGAGAGATCTTATTGAATAAAGAGTTTGTGGAAGTACCTGTTCCTACTGTGCTACCTGCAGGTTTCCAGAAAGCAAAGCCAAATATATTGTCTTCCATACAAATTCCATTATACCTCTCACATTGCCCATTACCTTTTAGGGTTGTAAGGAGTAGTTCTACTAGTAGCTATGCCAAATCCATGAAGAAATTGTTTTAATTCTTGAGACATAAAAGCAGAGTGTACATATGAAGGAAGTCCAAATATTGGAGAACAGTTGAGAAAGACACTTTATAACAGTTTTAGTAGTCATATCAGAGCAAGGGTACACAAAAAGAAATCTTGAGTATTCATCAATTATGGTAAGCATATACTTGTTACAGGATGAAGATGGTATCGGTCCTTTAAAATCAATATTCAATCTTTCAAATGGTGATGATTAACAAGTACAGATGAAGGAGGCTTATAAAATCTTGGTTTGCACTCTGCACAAAAAGAGCAAAACTTTGTCATGCGTTTTAACTTCCTCAGCAGAGTACAGGAGATTCTTACAACGAATGAAGTGAATGGGCCATTCTAGCAACTCCGGGATGATACAAAGAGTTATGAAGTTGCAACAAAGTGTCTGTCCCATCTACAGAGGCACATAAAAATCTTGACAAAGTATCAGCTGGTATATTATCCTTTCCGGGAAGGTATATAATGTCTTAATCATACGAAGTCAATTCTATTCTCCATATCATAACTTTTTTCATTCTTAATTTTTCCTGATAATTTTGCATCAAACATGAAAGAAATTGATTTCTGATCAGTTACTAGAGTAAAATGGGGTCCCATTAAATAATGTTTACACTTACGCAAGGCCTCAACAATTGCATATGCCTCCTTTTCCACTGAAGAATGCTTTCGCTCACTATTGTTTAAGGTCCTAGAAAATAATGCAACAGGCTTACATCTCTGATTAAGTGCAGCCGCTATAGCAAAATCAGAAGCATCAGTTTTTACAACAAATGGTATTGATTCATTGATTGAGCAGACAACAGCCCTACATACATCTTGTTTGAGGACATCAAATTAATCTTGAGTAATTTTTGGCAAGGGAAACTGTTTACTTTGCACCAATGATTGTATCTTTTCAGAAAACTTTAGTATCCAATTAGAATAGTAGGAAAACAATCCAACTACTCTTTTTAGTGTTTTAGCGTCAGATGGCAAATGAAGATCCAGTAGAGGTCTCAATCTCTCTCTGGATCAGGTTTGATTTCATTGTGAGAAATGCTGTAGCCAAACCAATTAATATATGTTAGGTTAAACCTTGACTTTTCATAATTAATAGTAAGATTGTTTCTTGAGACAGCCTCAAGAAGTCCATTTAAATTTAAATAGTGTCCCTTTTCTGCTTTTCCACAAATTACCAAATTATCTAGATATGAATATACACCAATCAATTTATTACTTTCAATAAAATCATGAATGATAAGTTGAAAACATGCAACTTCATTGGTTACACCAAAGCCGGGTATTCTGCAGAACTGATAGAGTTTACCACAAGCTTCGAAAGCTGTATATGGTTTATCATTTTCTTGTATAGGGACCTGATGATAGGCACTCTTTAAGTCTATTACACTAAAATATTTATGATGAGCTATAGTGTTAACAAGTCATCAATCCTCGGAAGAGGATAGGCGTCTAGTTGAATGTACCTATTAATTGCCTGGGAATAATCAATTACTAATCTTTTTTGTTTAAAACGACTACTTGAATTCTCCATGGTGAGAAACTTGGCTCAATAATTCCTTCTTGAAGCATACGTTCAATTTTTGCTTTAATAAATTGAGAATTCGAGCTATTGTAACATCTTGATTTTGTAGCTGTCGGTTTGCAGTTGGGTTGATGGTTTAAAAACAGAGTATGAGAACATACTGAATATGAACTTAATCCACATATATTAAGGGGAGGAAATTGCCTTCCAAACTGAAGATTAACATTTTCATGTTGACATAGAACATCATTTCCCAACAGTAATTCAGTGCACAATTAGGCAAGACTCTAATTTTATCTTTTTTATATAATAATAATTCAGCATCTTAAATTAACAAAAAAAAAAATACCAAGAGTTTCACAAGACAAAGAAGAATGTGCCATTGTTAACTTACCTCTCCTTGGAACAATGGGCAAAGACAGATTATTTGCTAAATCCTCACCTATATAACCATGAGTACATCCTGAGTCAATGAGAGCATTCACACTTTGATTTCCAATAATAATTTCAACTTTAAATTTAGATAACCCTCTTGAAGCTGTAGTTGAAGAAACAATAATAGATGCCAATAGAGAATCTGTGGCAGCAGACAAATGAGCTTCACTTCTTCAAACATTAGTAAAATGTCCTTTCTTTTGAGACTTTCTTGTGTACATTACACACACACACACACACACACACACACATATATATATATATATATATATATATATATATATATATATATATATATATATATATATATATATATATATATATATATATATATATATATATATATATATATATATATATATATATATATATATATATATATATATATATATATATATATATATATATATATATATATATATATATATATATATATATATATATATATATATATATATATATATAGTATTTAGTAAAACTAAACTGCTCGTAATCCGCAAAATATCAATATTCTTTAAAACCTCTTTAATAAAAAAATAAGAACTAAAACAGCTAAAAAAGACGGAACAAATATGTTGAAAAAGACATAACAAAGATGATGAAAAGATCATAAACGTTTCAGAGCAACACACCAGGCTCCCTGGTCACTACGCTAAAGAGTGAGAGAAAAAGCTATAATAAATAAAATTAAGAACCCTTTTGAAATTGAAAAGGAAGCAAGAAGAAAGGTGCAAAAGTGGCACTAAGCAATTCAAAAAAAAAAAAAAAAAAAAAAAAAACAGTCCGCGGCCATGCGCAAAATGTCAATTTTTTAAGTATGATTTTCAAAAAACACCATGGGGTGTCACCCAAATCAAAAAATCCAGGGGGAAACATTAAAGTTCCCCATGGTTTTACTAAAAAAAAAAAATTCTACAAGTCTATTTAAGTTTTTGAATTTGGAATTAAAAATAAATTTTGCCCCTCCAATCCATTGTATGATGCAAAGTAATATGTGTAAAAATTGCATTATTTAAAGCACCCCTCCTGATGTCGGTTTTGTGTTGATTTAAACGAAAATTATGTTTTAATGGTTTCACCATAAAAGGAAAAATTACAAGTACTATATGCACATTATAAACTCCTCCTGACTTTTCGACAAATGTGGTGTTAGTAGAGATTAAAATATTGCATAATTTATCAGGAAAAATAAAAACAATATGCATATTATAGGTTGAGACGATGAAGTGACGTAAGGATAGAAGTGGTTTGGCATAAGAAATTTTTTTTTTTTTGTAGGAGAAGTGTAAGTACCAGCCCCTCCTATACCGTAAATCCGAGATCTGGCTCTGTGAAATTGTTTAAAAATAAATTGTTGGGAGTTTCCAATGAAAAAAAATTTTGAAAAACAAAATCAGTCTCAGCTTCAAGATACATGGGATCTGAGAAATTTAAAGAGCGTAAAAATGAATTGAATATTATGTTTTGTTTTATATACACTGGATGGTCAGAAAATGAATGTAATAGTTGGTTACGGGAGGTAATCTTTCTATGCACCTTAAAAGACAAATTGACCCCTCTGCAAACTATAAAAAAGATTGAGAAATGGTATGCTTTCGTCATTTTTGGACTTCAAGGGTAAACTTATTGAAATGACCAAACTATTTAACTGGAGAAGGAATTGTTGCAGAGGGAAATCAGTAGGGGCAACCACCAAAATATCATCCACAAAGTCAGCATCCGTGATAGACCTGGCCAGTCAGCGGATGCTTGCCATATGCCAGTGAACCAAGAGTTTCACGGGCCTACGGCACATCCACTGACTAGCCAGGTCTATCACGGATGTTGACTTTGATCCCACCTGCAATTAGCATTCCGTAGATGTACTTACTATGCATAGATCGGCGGGGCTAAGCACAAGAGAGAACTGCCCAAGTTTCTCTTCTTCTACCAGGCCTCGAACCCTGGACCTCTCTTTTGCAAGACGAGTACTCGATCGCCTGAGCTACGGAGCCGTTAAAAAATTATTACAAAAAGAGGACTTAAGCGCTCTGAGATGCCTCTCAATACACTTCCTCCTCGGGTAATCGAACCTTAGACCTAGTGCATACAAAACAGACACGCTAACCATTTATATATATATATATATATATATATATATATATATATTATATATATATATATATATATATATATATATATATATATATAATATATATATATATATATATATATATATTATAAAAACTGTTTATATGCTTTCACTAATTTATCTGTGTATATATTTTATCTTATTTATCTAGTGTATTTTATCTATATTTTAAGTTCTCATTGATTGGAGTTGTAGAGTCGGTGGTTTGTTTTTTGTATCGATATGTAGTATTTTGTTGTTCAACCAACCGCTGGCTAACACTTCCTCACTTTTTAAATATCATGGTCAAGTCAACACGTTTTTAAAAATGTAAAAGTTTCGCTTGTTTTACAAGTCTTCAAAATCAAGGTTTGAGGTATGAGTTATATATATTCTTTTTTTCACATATCTTTCTATCTATCATTTTCATTGCCTTCTACTCAAATATATAACTCGTAACGTTCTTAATTATATGGGATTCGTATTTGCAAGAACTACAAAGGCAACAAAACCTTTGAATAAATTCAAAGTAAGTCTTATCATATTTTTAATTTTTAACTAATCACGACCCTTCTCTTTCAGGTCATTAAATAAAAGCTCAAACTCAGAGTTTTTATAATATATATATATATATATATATATATATATATATATATATATATAATAATATATATATAATATATATATATATATATATATATATATATATATATATATATATATATATATATATATATATATATATATATATATATATATATTGTTTATCTGTAGCTGATATGCCAGCGATACGATAATGAACCTGCTCAGCGTTGGGCTACTCTAGCCTCCGTTGGAACCATGAATTTTCTCGTTTAATTAAAATTTTTATAGTCTATGAAAATTATATAGCTTCAATGAGAATGCGCTGTCTATGTAGTAAAGTCTATGGACAGCCGTGACATTTGCAAGTTTTGTTCGTGTTTAAAATGGCATGGTTAATTTGCAGTATTCGTCTATTACTTGGCATTTGGTCGTTATTCAAAATATAGTTTTTTTTTTTTTTTTATAAACTGGAAATGTAATGTATATTGAAGAAAAGCTATATAATTTGGGGAAAATCAAATTTAAAATTTGTTAAGGTATTACAAATGGGGAAAAACAAATTTAAAATTTGTTAAAGTATTACAAATTTCGTTGTAAATTGATATAAGGCCAACCATGGCCCAACTAAGCTGAACGTGGCTACGCCTTACAGCGACATAGAGAACATCACAAAAAAATATCGAAATTTCGTAAGAGAAAATGTTGCTAGATGTTTGAAATATTTAAAAAGTACATTTTAACATGTTTTGTATTTATTTACTTTTTTTTAAATTTTTTATTTAGGTTACGCCTATTCCTAGGTAATTAAATAAAATGATTGCCTAAATTGGTTAATATACTGTTTACGTTTCTTACTTGGCACTTGGGTATTCAAAATATAAACTGGAAATGTAATTCAT
The DNA here is from genome assembly GCA_009176605.1 of Armadillidium nasatum. Taxonomy (NCBI): domain Eukaryota; kingdom Metazoa; phylum Arthropoda; class Malacostraca; order Isopoda; family Armadillidiidae; genus Armadillidium; species Armadillidium nasatum. The sequence goes on from SEYY01001250.1 coordinate 217,641, forward strand.
AGTGAAGAAAAACTTTAAATTAAAATATAAAGTACTAACAATTCTGTTATAAAATAATATTATTAGGGCAAGGTTACCAGATATCTCGTATTTTCTGGGACAGGCCCATTTTACAAACCACCATTGTATTTTTTTTGTCATCCTGTTTTTTAATCAGTTGTCCTGTATTTTAAAACAAGTGAATATAAATCCAGATTTTGATGCTTATTTTAAGGATTTACATTGGTAAATTTGATAAATCTTAAAATTTTTCAGCTGCAAGCAGCATATATTCATGAAATAGTTATATTTATAAATGATTGTGAAGTGGTGAAAGCAGAAGACTGAGAAGAGATCATGTTTAAAACATGTAGATGCTTAGCATTGAGTCTCTATATTAATATTATTTGTTTTCTTTCTCCAATCATACCCTTTTTCCATTTTATTATTATTATTATTATTATTATTATTAAATTTGTATTTCTTCAATCATACTTAAAGTATATTCTTATTTTAATTACATTTATTTAAAAGAGTGATCAAATACTTCTGTTAGTAATAGTTCGATTTAGCACGAACCTCTCTATTTTTCACTGTATTGAAAATATGATGTCAAAATATTTTTGAATACATTCTACACATACTTTTCTTTAGAGGATGAGTAATATAAGTAAATTTTAAAAAGAAACTTAAAAAAAAAAGGAAAAACTGATATTTTTACTCTGAATGGTGAAGCAACTGTTCTTCGACTGGCCTTTGTTTGAACAAAATATCAAAAGCAATTGAATAACAGGTTGCCATATTTGTCCTTTGACTGTTCCGTTATTTATTCTGCAATGTACTGTAATACAACCTTCGATATATGGAAATATTGATATTTCAAAACATCGATATATCAATGCAAATTGATTGAAATGTGTATTATTACTATTATTATTATTTACTTTTCTAGCGTACTTAATTTTGACTTATCATAACCTGAACGACCGTAATACGGCAGTAGGCCTGTATGCCACAGCAACGTTCCATCAATAAGTTAGGCCTATATCACACGGCATTCTTCGGTTGTTTAGGTTATGATAAGTCAAAGTAAGTTTGCTACAAAACTAAATAATAATAATAATAACAGGTATAAATGAAATGAAAGGTACATAATAATAATAAGGTAAAGGTGTAGATTGTTTCTGACTTTCGATTGTCAGAAAATATTGAAGAGGCCTAACCTAAACAAGAACATTGGCAAGAATTAAAGGCTATTACAGTAGACATACACACAATTATTATTACTTATTTTTGTAGCAGAACCTAATTCGACTTATCATAACCTGAACTACCGAAGTTGCCGTAAAAGAGGCCTAACCCACACAAGAACGTTGGCACGACATACTAGCCTAGGACTGTAAAGAAATTATAGGAATAAAAGTATCGATTAAAATAAAAAATTGACAAAAAAATATCGAAAGTCAGAAACAATCTACACCTAAGCCTAATAATAATACAAATATAAAAAAATTGCATTGATATATTGTTGTTTCTATTATTCAGTTATAGTGGCGGTGAAATTGTTATGACTAAATTTATATATATATATATATATATATATATATATATATATATATATATATATATATATATATATATATATATATATATATATATATTAGTAGAAAATGTAATAAAGGATTTTTTTTTATATAATTCACAAATGTAACATTATATGGGCTATTAAACTAGTCTTAAAAAATAAAACATACATGTACACGCACACACATACACATTGGAAATTAGATAACGCATAGCCTATTAGCCCATGAAAAGGTCAATCATTGCATTGATAGTTTAAGGCTGAGCATGGCTTTGTCTGCATTATATGTTGTTGTTGAATGCAATAAATGTGAATTTATATATTATATATATATATATATATATATATATATATATATATATATATATATATATATATATATATATATATATATATATATATATAAAATATATACCGTATATATATGTACATAAATTCTTTTTACTTTAGTTTGCCATTTATTTCCATTTTCTCTTTTAAATACATAGAAAACAGAGATGTTCTCTTTTATATACAAAGAGTTCTCTTTTATATACGTAGAAAATGGAGTTGCTAAAAATGTTGTATAAAACAGTTTTAAGAGAGAGTTGGTTTCGTTTTTGCAGCATAAATACTATTTTTTTTTAATTAATTTTTGGGGATTTTCTTTTTATTATGTATTTATATTACTCATCCACTAAAGAAAAGTATGTGTAGAATGTATTTAAACATATTTTAACTTCATATTTTCAATATAGTGAAAAATAAAGAGGTTCGTGCTAGATCGAATTATTACCCTTCTGTTGAATATTTATTATATCATTAATTGCGAAAAGTTTTTATTTTTTTCTTCCCCTCTTTGAACCTTCTAACGATTTTATCTTTGAATAAATTCAAAAATGATAATTTACATTCTAACATTAGATTTTGTAGTTCAAACAGTAGCTGTGTCTGAAATTAATATTACAAGAAAATATCAAATAAATCTCAATATATATATATATATATATATATATATATATATATATATATATATATATATATATATATATATATATATATATATATATATATATATATATATATATATATCTTTGTAGACATTTCTGGTAGTACTTAGGCATAAACTTTTGTTTATAGAGCTCTCAAATTTTAAATAAATTGAAAAATGAGTTTCATAATGGAAATGCCAATTGATAGAGTAAGTACTTTAATTTTTAGCTTACCTGTACATTTTCTTAATTGATTATATATATTTAAATTTTTGTTTTTTTAGATTTTACAGTTTTTATATATATATATATATATATATATATATATATATATATATATATATATATATATATATATATATATATATATATATATATATATATATATATATATATATATAATTACTAATTTTTTTTCTTTCTCTGAAGGAGTCAGCAAAACGTGTTCTTGCTAGATTTATGGAATTTGCTTCAAATAAAAAATATATGAAGGAATTTAAGAAAGCTGTTGGTAAGATACAATAACAATAATAATTTTAAAATATTTTAATCACAAAGTGAAATTTGAATTTAGATTTAACTAGAAAGATTATTAATAATGAAATAATCATGTCTGTGACAGTTTATTCTAGAAATGAATTATAATTAGTTTTTCTCATATCCTTCCAGTTAGCAAAAATAATAAAAAATATGGGTACAACTACTAGATCAAATTACATGAGAGATCATTGAGACTGAATATCGAATTCCCACATGATAGCATCTTTCATCTGTTTTGTTTTGGAAATTATATGTGGTCATTTGTGGAATACAGTGATACAATATTTTCTGGCTTATACAGTTGTTGGTGTACTTTGGTTTTTGGATCTACAGATTTCAGTTTAAACAATTCAGGAAGCGTAATATTCGCTGGTGATATGATCATAGACTTGTAGTTGAATATGTTAAACGTATGGAAGGAAACCCATGAAACGTTAAAAATATTTGGGAAATAAGAATTGGGGATAAAAAAAAAAAATTTTATTGCATCTTTATGATGCAAAAGATGAGTGGTAAAGGAAAATATTTTTATTTTTTATTTCTCAAAGATAAATATGTAATCCTTAGTTGCAAACCAAGGCAAGGAATTATACTGAGTGTTGGAGAATGTTGTAGAAAAAATGGACTTTATTGATTATTTTATTGACTATGTAAAAGCTGAGACTTTTAATGTCATTAACAATAAATGAAAATATATATATGGAGTACAATTGCAAATTTTTAAAAATATCTTCTATTGTCTACTGTAGCACAAATGGTATAGTGATTCTCACGTACTTGGGGACAGTTTTGATTTCGCTTTTGGATCCTAGGTATATATTACCTATAAAAGTTTCTCGCCTTGAATAGGCAATTTCTGTGAGATGCGAACTTTTATAAAAAAAAATATAATTTAAAAAAAAAAAAAAATCTGAAATTTTATTAAATCCTTTGATTGTTTTTTGTTTTTGTTTTTTTGTTTTTTTTTTTTTACATATAATGGCATTAATTCTTTTGAAGACTTCTTAGCCAATAGTGAAAGTAAAGCTCCTTGAATTGTTTTAACATCAACTTGAAGATTTGGATTATCCAAAGTGCACAGTTAACATCATAAAGCTAGAGAATATTCAGTGGAGAATATTCCATATAAAGATGATGCCAGTATATCATTAAATAAAATAAGGTTTGAGGATGCTACCTGAAAGGACTCCACTTAAGAATTTCCTGATGTAGTTTAATATAGTTATATTTTACAGTTTCGCTAATTAAAAGGCTTTAGAGGGAAGCTAATAATTCATTTGCTAGATTATTTATTTAACTGTTCATTTTTATTATTTGAAAGAATTTTGAGAAAAGGTAATTTTAATTCATTTCTAGAATATTTTATGCTTATCTATTTCATTATTGCATTTTTACTTAAATTATTTTTTTTATATAAACTCATTTCAATTTGATTTGAAAATTATTTTTATTACTGTAATATTTATTATTATTCATATCTTTAATTGATTTTCAAAAATCTTAAACAATAATTAATATATTTTTACTACAATGGTATTTGCAAGAACTTGGATTTAACCTTGGTCTTGAAACCTACATCATTTTTTTGTTCTCTTTGGTGTTTCCAACCTCTGCATGAAATTTAAGCTCAGTTAGATAACCCGTGCCAACTATGACTTAAAAGTTCCAAGGTTATCTTTGTAACCCAATTCGAAAAATAAATTGCATCAACAGTTTTCCTTTCATAAATGATTTAGCTTTTAAGATATCGCCACCAAATTTTCTTTCCCATATACAGCAAAGTTGGCTCGTTTAATAATAATGTCATTAATTTTTATTTGCGCACAACTATTTTCAAGATATAAAATAATCTTTTTAATGCAACAATTTTAGTCCAAAATTCCTTTAAAATGAAAGAACATCATGTTTAAAAGTTTGTATTAATTTGAAATGTTGACAACTTAAATTCACTTTCCTGACTATCTTACAAAATCATTCTTCAAGGAATGAAGCAAGTGATATATATATATATATATATATATATATATATATATATATATATATATATATATATATATATATATATATATATATATATATATATATATATATATATATATATATATATATATATATATATATATATATATATATATATATATATATATATATATATATATATATATATATATATATATATATATATATATATATATATATATATATATATATATATATATATGAAAATGAAAGCAGGGTTATATATAATGTATAATAGTAGAAAAACTTTTGTAGTGTTTTTATACATATAATCATAAATATATGACATTGGGGATATTTCCATTTTAATGTGTTTCTCACAGTTTTGGAACATCCATGTATGTTCTTGAATACAATACTCCTCTGTTGTTCATCTGTAGTTAAACGTCCCTGAAAGTCCTTCATCAGCTTTACATCTTTCCGCTGTATCATTCACTTCTTTAAGGACCCAATAATCCACTTAGCAAATAGCATATGGGTTGCTCTGTCTCCATATAGAAGAGCATTCTTTCAGGAAATCTCTGCTTATTTTCAATCTAGAAAACAAGTTCATGTGGGCTTTTGTTGTAAATTCATTCCACAGTTTTTTCTAAATAATAACAATAAAACAATTAGAGTAAACCTACTTACCAAAGAATTTATCATCTATTCTACCAGGTGGAACAATATACCTTTTTGTATAGTTTTGACAGTCATTATTTAAATTTTGTATGATCGTCATTTTGGTTTCAACAGTTACATTATCATCAAAAAATGATATAGCTGACATTTCCTCTGATAAGTACCACAAATGCTGCCTAAATGTGTTCAGAGTTGCTTCAGATATAATGGGATCAATATTCTTGAATTCTTTTCACAATTTTAAAAATTACAAATCCTATTTTGATGCTGCTTCCGCTGAATTGTATGCATACTTTGGTTTTATGTAAACTTTCACAAACTTTTGTTGCAAATTCATCCATGGTTTTTTTCTAAATAATTAAAATTCAAATTCTTTATTCATTGAACGTACTTTACAATTACAATATTTAGTAGGTCCTATACTACTAATAATGATAATAGTAATGAAGCGACTGAATAATTCTCTGAAAAGGGACTTCTAAGGGGATATACATTGGTTTCCATTGAGCCCAAAAGTTTATTAGTTAAATAAATTTTTTAATTTTATTATTATAGAGTAAATACTAAAATGGTGCATAAATCAAAATGAGTGATAAAGATAATGCAAATTAAAATAAATATCTTATAACATAAAATTAATAGTGAAAATAGTAATAATAACTAATTCTAATAATAAAATAATATTAATATTTGTAAGGATGAGAGGAAGAATATATTCACAAGTATAATAAGGATTGTAATAATATAATAATAATATTATATTAAGGAAGTACAAATAATATTAACAACTTTTATAATAATGATAATAATTATAAAAATAGTAATAGCATCAGTAACAAGTCTTATAGTACTGATTCCAAAGGTAACTTCAGTTACGCCAATAATTTAAAAGTATTATAGAATTATCAATAATAAAAATGAAACAATACCAAACATAAAAATAAAAATGACTACAGCAGTAATAGTAGTAATAATGATAGTAATACTAAAAATAATAATTGATGAATAATAAAATTAAAAATCAATAAAAGGTGTAGCATATCATCATTTACAGTAGTGTTAGTAATAATTACGAGACAATCTTACTGCTAGAATGTAACATCACGTGCATTACAGAAGTAAGAACAGTGTTATAATAATAAAAAAAATAACAATAATATCAGTAATATCCAGTAATAATATTTATGTAAGTAATAAAAACAATAATAATAATAATATTCAAGAGAGCAACAAAATTAGTGAAATGGTGAAAAAATGCCCAATGTTTTTCTTAGGGCATATCCTTCTGGTTAACCACAGTATGTGTGTGTTTTGGAGTTACAACTTTCTCAAAGAAACGAAAAGAAAAAAAAAAAAAATTAAGAGTTGAGGCCAGATGTGGTAAAAGTGCCAGTTATTGAAGAAGGAAATGTGCAACAAAATGAATGGGAAATCATAGAAGTAGTAATATTAGCGATTATTATAATAACAATAAAACGTACAATAATAATAATAGTACTAGTACTAATAATAAAAAGTGAAACAGGGAAAGTTATTATTGGTTTAGATAATTCTTTTTTATATAGTGTGTAAAAACTTTCAAAGATTTTTTATATATTGGTAGATTGTTAAAAAGTTTTGCCACTTATAGGTAACAACTTGTCTGACTACTTCTAATCTGTATGATAATAATAAAACAATTAAAGTAAATCTACTTATCAAAGAATTTATCGTCTATTCTACCAGGTGCGGAACAATATACCTTTTTGTATAGTTTTGACAGTCATTATTTAAATTTTGTATGATCTTCATTTGGGTTTCAACAGTTACATTATCAAATAATGATATAACTGGCACTTCCTCTGATAAGAACCACAAATGCTGCCTAAATTTGTTCAGAGTTGTTTCAGACATAATGGGATCAATATTCTTGAATTCTTTTCACGATTTTAAAAATCACATCCTATTTTAATGACGCTTCTGCAGAATTGCATGTATATCTTGATTTTATATAAACTTTCACAACAAATACAAAGAAACTAGGGACTTCATATTTTTATTACATAAATGAATTTCATGTCTTAACAAATACATTTTTAAAGAATTAATTGCTTGAGCCATCCAATGAGCTTGATGCATAACCCCTGGATGATGAGTTTTTAAGTTCTGAACCAAATCTCCACCAAAAATTATGCATAACACAGTAAGCTCAAGGAAATCATTTCGTAATTTCTTTCTAAATTTCTTATTAAGAAAGTTCAGCACTTCAATCAGTTTTTTATTTTCTTTGAAAAAAGTTTCCAGGAGGTCTTGATCAATGAGATAATTATTTATAGTAATGCGCTTCCATTTGTCTCAGAATGATTTTAAAAATGATATTTCAAGACTGTTTATTACTTGTGGTATTTGGCATTCAAATACGCTATGTAAAAACTAACTATATATATATATATATATATATATATATATATATATATATATATATATATATATATATATATATATATATATATATATATATATATATATATATATATATATATATATATATATATATATATATATATGATGGCGGCATGGAAAATACAGTATATCTCTGTTTAACATTTATTCAATAAGTACAACAGCCCCATTGATACAACAAGTATTTGATGCAGATATGTCATTATAAAGAATTTGAACCTTGTTCTTCTATTTCCTAGTTTTATATTGCACTTATTACCGCTCTGGCCTGTTTCCTACCTGATGAGTTTAATTTTTTAACTCCAATTAATTGCTCATTTTCAGCATATGTAATAACAACTGGAAGTCTTTCTTCTTTTGGGTCTCTGACATTTAAAGGATAGTTAAAGTTTACCATCCCAGTGAAATGTAACAAAATTTTGAATACTTTCTTGAAATGAGGATTTAATTTCTTTACCATGATTCTTTCGTAGGTTTTGCCTAGCTCGTTGAAAGGTCGATCGATGCATAGAAAACTCATTAATATTGTGTCCAAGGGCTTTTGCCTTGGCTTGAAGTATATTAACAGCATCTCATGCTCAAAATTGCATCTGTCTAATGCAGCCGCCAACTTTGGTATCATGATGTCTTTAATTCCTCATCTTTCCACACTTTCTTCTGTTGCATCCACTACGGGTTTTAATACAAAATCTTCATTATTGTTTTCAGACGAACTAGAGATCGTTGTATCAATATCATCTACTCCCGAGGATTGGAGAACAGATATGATAGATGAAGTTGTTTGATTTTCCTCACCTTTTCTTTTCATTTGCTCTTTCTTCCTTTTTAAAATATTTCTACCACCTAAACAACCTGTCTGTCCTAGTTCCTCTGGCGAAGTAAGAAAATATTTTCTTCGATTATAATCATTTGCATGGGATGTATGAAAGAGGTTATCCAAGTTATTTTCAGATTTTTTTCCAAGTTGTCTAAAGCTCTCTGAAAAAATTTTTGCTCTTTTTTTTGTAGGTTTTTCCAGGTAGAATGTAAGTTCATTAATTGTTTTACGCTATTGGGAAGAGATCAGTCTGAATTCTTGCTTTTTCCCCAAAATATTTCATTTGCGCTCTACCAAATTCGCGATATGATTGAGTGTAAGCCTAACCTCGCATATTATAAAATAGGACAGATAATACTTGTTGACTAGATGGTAGTTTAGCTCCAGTTATTTGGTCGTTCGCAGATCCAACACGTGTGTATCATCATTTCGCAGTTTATGAGATAATTAAGAATAATGTTCCTAATGTAACTGACAATAAGAACTGAGGATGAATGTTAGCTTATTACAGCATATGAGTGAAAAAAAATATGAATTGAGAACTCAGGTTGGCTTGGATTGACAACCTCCGGTAATGCTAAAATTAAGCAATATCGTTTTAGATATAAGAGATTAAAAATAGAGAGTATGCGTCCAAAAAAACAAACTTTTTGATAAAAAAAAAAGAAAATAAGGTGTACCCCTTATATATATATATATATATAATATATATATATATATATATATATATATATATATATATATATATATATATATATATATAATATATATTATATATATATATATATATATATATATATTATATTAATTTAAATTTTTTTTTTTTTTTTTTTTTTTTTTTTTTTTTTTTTTTTTATTATTATATTTTTTTATTTGTATTATTATTATTATTATTATTTTTCTTATTTTTCTTATTATTTAATTTTAGTTATTTATTTTTCAATTTTTTGTTTATGTTTCAGATATCATGTATGGAACTGAGTTTGATGTTAAAATAGATCTAAGTAATAGAATGTGTTTCTCATGTGATGTGAGTATTATATATATATTATATAATATATTTATATATATATATATATATATATATATATATATATATATATTATATATATATATATATATATATATATATATTAGTGATGGCATCCGCATCCGCACAAAAATCAACATCCGCATCCGCATCCGCATCCGCATTTTCGAAAATTCAACATCCGCATCCGCATCCGCACTTTCGGAAATTCAACATCCGCATCCGCACTTTCAAAAATTCAACATCCGCATCCGCACTTCTCCAAAATTCGACATCCGCATCCGCAAATTAGAAAATATGACATCCGATCCATCACTAATATATATATATATATATATATATATATATATATATATATATATATATATATATATATATATATATATATATATATATATATATATATATATATATATATATATATATATATATATATATGCGAATTGTAGATCAAGAGTGAGGGTGAAGAGAGAACTATCGGATTGGTTTAGCATAGGAGTGGGATTGAGATAGGGGTTTGTAATATCTCCATGTTATTTAATCTATTGATGAATGGTTTACTTAGAAAAATGGAGAGAGAAGGGAAGAGTATTACTTTGAGAAATATGGAGGGTGAATGTGAAGTGAATGTTTTACTTTTTGCAGATGATGCGGCATGTGTTGGTGGCAGAATCTGGAGAAAAGATGAGAATACTTGTGAGAGAGTTTGAAGGGAAATGTGCAAACAAGAGATTGAAATTCAATCCAGCGAAGAATAAAGTTATGAGGATTGGAGGTGGGGATGAGGAAATGTGGAGGAGGAATTGGTTTGTAGAAGTGTGAGAATGGAAACTTGAGGAGGTGAATGAATTCAAATATCTAGTAATGTTGGGTGGAAGGTAAGGGTGGGACGGAAAAAGGAATAAAGAACAGAGTGGTAGAAGGAATGAAAGTATTGGGGGGCCTAAGAAAAGTATAGAAGAAAGGAAAAATTTCGAAAGAAATAAAGATAAGAATGTTTGAATGTATGTCTTCACCTTCTGTATTGTATGTGTGTGAAACATAGACGATAAGTGCTCGGTCGAGAAAAAGTTTCAATGTCTTTGAGATGAAAGATTTGAGAGCGATATATAAATTGAGAAGGATTGATAGGATTAGAAATGAAAGAATAAGGGAGATGTGTAAATGGAAGAAGGGTGTAATTGATAGAGAGGAGGAGGATGTGCTAAAATGGTTTGGACATATGTGAAGAATGAAAGAGAACAGAATGGTTGGCAAGGTACGTAGATCCGATGTAGATAAGGGGGAGGGGAAGGCCGAAGTGGAGATGGATGGATGGAGTGTGAGTGATTTTGATGGAAGGAATTTGAGTTTAGACGAGGGTAGAAGATTTGTGGAGACAGAGATGGAGGGAGGTGGTGAAAGCGTTGAAAGGTAAGAATAGTTATGTTTGTAAGGGAATTGTGGCGGACACCACCTCACGGAAGTGGGAAAGTGTATATATATATATATATATATATATATATATATATATATATATATATATATATATATATATATATTATATATATATATATATATATATATATATATATATATATATATATATATATATATATATTAGGGTTGGCCGAGCTCCGGAATTTTCCGCACCGCACCACACCACACAACACCGCACCAGGTCGTCGTACACACTGCACCAACAGTCATTTGTTGTGCACCTCACCTGCACCACCGGAAGCAAAATGCAGTGCACCGCACCGCACCGCACCAAAAGCTAAACTAAGAAAGCGCACCGCACCGCACCAAAATAAACCGCACCACGCACCGCACCGCACCGACATATACAAATGAAGCATATATATATATATATATATATATATATATATATATAATATATATATATATATATATATATATATATATATATATATATATATATATATATATATATATATATATATATATATATATATAGGGTGAGGGCGAAGGTCCTTCCATAGCGATGCAAGTACCCTCCATTGGACATAACCCACAGAGTGATAGGATGGGCTAGACCATTCCGTTTCACTCCGTTGCCATTTGGTTCGTTCATTTTCGCGTTTCACCTTCTCAGGGGGTCTCTAGTCTACCTCCGCCTCACACTGGAGTGTCTATGCTCCAACTACCTCTCCACCCCAATTCTTCACATGTTCCCACATTTTACAAGCGTTTACTTTTACATTACCTTTATAAAACAAAACAAATCTCAAAATAGCAAAACCCACAGCTGCCTCGGAGATGCTTAGGGGGATGAATCCAAAGAATGCCCCTCATCCACCCCTCATCCCATCATCACTTGGGGGTTGGTGGCCTCCTATGATGAGGATGGTGCCGCCATGACCCGGCGTCCGGCTTGCTCCGGTGCACGGTCTTCTTTTTTCATTAATTTCTGCAACATTCTTTTTTCTAATTTCCCCTTTGTCGAACACCATCTCTCTTCTTCTAAACCTCATCTCTATTTTCTAACAGAAATTCAGGTGCATGAGTGTGCTGACAGGAAACCTTAATCTGATACCTCCTACTGTCTATATCCTCAATTTTCAGCCAAATGCGGTTGTTGCGCATATGTGCACAACGATGTTATTTGCTCTCGTGTCTCTAATTTGGTGTCTCCTGAATTTTCTACCTTATGACTTAAGCTCTCTTGCAATTCTACTACTAAATTTATTTATGTCTATTTATCTCCTAATTCTACTGACTATAATAAATTCTTCGACAATTTAAACTCCGAGATAGAGGACATTCTATCTTCTTCTCCTTTCTCTGAAATCATCATTTTAGGTGCTTTCAATGTTCACCACCGCCAATATCTTTCATCTAGTTTTCATGATCCAGCCGGTGAACTCGCCTTCAACTTTTCTATCCAGAACAAACTTGAGCAGTTGGTGCAACTCCCTACCCGTATCTCTGATCGCCTTGATGATGAACTCAACATACTTGATCTTTTCTTAACCTCTTATCCTTCTCTTTATACTGTTAAACTTTCTTTCTCTGGGTTCATCCGATCACCTTTTTTTTTTTTTTTTTTTTTTAACTCCGTATCATGTTCTGTCTCTTCAAGTCTTCCACAAGAACGACCCCTGCCTTCGCAGGAGACGTTTGTGACACTTCAGTGCTGCT
>SEYY01001250.1:230885-248385 GCA_009176605.1 Armadillidium nasatum
ATTCATAAAGAATACCGGAAGCCCCACACCTAGAAAATACCTTGTAACCCCATTTGTGAGGCTTTTTAGGGTTGTACTGCTTCAATGCCGATTTTGCTTTTGTAGGTATTATTTGCTCATCGATGGAATGGTATTCTTCTGGCTCGATATTTCTACACTTCTCTAAAACGGAGTCTAAAATTGGTCTAAGTTTGTATAATTTGTCGTAAGGTGAAGTGTTTGTATTTGGAATTTTGGAATTATCATTAAAATGTATGAAACGTTTTAGTGCTTCGAACCTGTTAACACCTCCTTTTAGTGTCTCAGTAATCTGTGGCAAATAAAATTTTGGATTCCAGTACATCCGATACTGAGGTAGAGGATATATTCCCATAAATAGAAGTATCCCAAGAAATTGTTCTATCTCATTTTTGTCGGTATGAATTAAAGAGCAATTTAAATTTTTGTTAATCTTTTCTTGAATGCAGTATATGTTAGTTTGCTCAGCTATATGATCCATCAAATCGTTGCTAAAAAAATTCTTGAAATACTCTAAAGGAGTCAGGACTTTCTCAGGAAAGGAAAATTGCGAACCCAAAAAATCATGGGGAGATATTTCAGGTTCCCTTTTTCTCCATCGACAATGTTCACCTGAAATGTTTTCATGTAAATTTGAACTCACCGATGCTGAAGTCTCTGCATTGGCGTCTGCTTCTGAAGGGTGCATGCCATTTACCTCTTCTTGTGTGGCACCATAATCAACATCGTCAACATCTTCCGCGACTTCCATCTAATTCTATATATATATATATATATATATATATATATATATATATATATATATATATATATATATATATATATATATATATATATATATATATATATATATATATATATATATATATATATATATATATATATATATATATATATATATATATATATATATATATATATTCTTGCAAGTGCTCTTCAAAAGCTTGCAGATCATAAGATATACAGCTGATTCCCCCTTCCAACTTTGGGGAAGACTCCGTATCCGAACTTTAGGGGAAGGTATGAATATCGTACGATCTTTTGTTGCTTCCCCCCAAATTTTAAATCAGTTGTCACAGAGTATATATATATATATATATATATATATATATATATATATATATATATATATATATATATATATATATATATATATATATATATATATATATATATATATATATATATATATATATATATATATATATATATATATATATATATATATATATATATATATATATATATATATATATATATATATATATATATATATATATATATATATATATATATATATATTACAAAAATGCTGCATACCTGAATCTGATCAAGTTCACCTTCATCATCATCGTCAGATCCATCAGAGTTTGCGTTATTTGGGCATTCTTTATAAACATATGTTGAAATTTCTTCTTGAAATACTCCATTTCGCTGCATTCTAGTTCGATTACGAGTACCGTAGAAAGAATGAACCTTCATTTTTGAATTTCTAGAAAATTGAAAATATTGATAAAAATTCACCCTGCAATTCATAATGTCATTTATTGATAACACATGAAAATAGACCCTTATATGATGCAGTGTATGTCATAAATAACAACAATATTTTATAATATTAGTTATTTTAACTCATTTTCCTTTAGAAATTAATAAGAAAATAAAAATCTAAAAAAAATGGGAAAATTTAATATATACTTAAATCTACGGGATAGGCTTACCTTTTCACTCGCCAAAAATGAAGCAACTAAACCACAGGAAAAATTTGACAAAGCACCCTTTCACTATCGCGTTTTCGGCTGTACTAAATATCAAATGAAATTACACTTATTTAAAAGCAAAAAAAATTTCAAAAAATTGAGCTTCACCAGAAGTTTTTAATAACTTTTCGTAATGTACTTAATTAATGACGCTATGAGAGAAAGGGTTAATATTGATTTTATTAGGAAGGAATCATGTTTTAGTTCTATGCTTTTTGTTTCTATCACCAGGTGGTACAGGTATCACTCCAATTCTTCAGTTAATTCGAGACATTGTTCGGAATCCTAAAGATAAAACTGAAATGAGATTGATTTTCGCTAATCAAACGGAAGAGGATATTCTCCTTCGGCAGGAGTTGGAAGAAGTTGCTAATAGTTATCCAGATAGGTTTAAGTTGTGGTACACTATTAGCAGAGCAAATGAAGGTATGTGTAACTTGTATATCAGCTTTGAAAAATTCTTTGGGTATTATTATTTTGGTAAAGGTGGAGATTGTTTCTGAGTTTCGATTGTTAAAAAATATCGAAAATCGAAAATATCAGAGAAGCCTATCATAAAAAGAGAGTTGCCAGAGTTACAATTATTAGACAGCACACAATTATTACTTACTTTTCTAGAGAACCTAATTCGACTTATCATAACCTGAATAAGAAGTAGCCGTAAAAAGAGCTGCAACTTGTATTCAGCTTTAAAAAATTCGATTAAAATTATCGACATAAAAAAATTATCGATATAAAAAATATCGAAACTCAGAAACAATCTCCACCTAAGCCATTATTTTAAAAAGGTAAATGAGGATTTGATTCATGTTAGTGTTTCCATTCTCCTTATGCTGCACAACCTTGCGTAGGTAGAAAAAATTTATATCAGACTCATAAAAAGACCAATTTCTTCATATTAGTCTAGTTTTCTGTCATTGCCTTTTAATTTTGTCATATTGTTGTTTAGTCTTTATGATTTTTTTTGTTACTGTTGAAAAGTAGAACGTATCTTGAACCTACTTTTTATGGGGAACATATCGAATTTCCATAATAGATATTTTCATGTTCACTCTGAAAAACTTTTAACTTTTGGTAATAGAAAAACTTTGTGGACGAGATTTTGAGAATGGATTATTTTAGAATGTAGCTCGATGGTCTTAAAAAAGCCTAACAAGACGTTGCAGACAAAAATAAGTTTGAAACAGGATAGATTAGAGACTGAAGTATCAGGTATAATAATAATAATAAAAAAGATTGTTATTATTAAATTAGTAAGCATCCTTATTAATAGGATAGGAAAGAAATATAAAATCCCAGAATAGCAAGAACGCCATCTACAGCTTTTAAGAACAGGCATTATCCACATTATTTTAATTATACTTTCTCTCTTGATGAAAGTATTAAGCAAGTTTATTAATCATATGATGGAATCACTATTTAAAATTCATTTGTTTATAAACTATAGACATATTCATGTTACTTTGATCTTCGCAAACACCATTCTGTTCTTTGTCCGGGCGTTAATATATGAAATAGGTTATCCACCTTTTTGGTTTTAATATGGGAATATTCCTTTAATTAGATTTCAGTGATGTGTAGAAAATATTTTTCATTCATTGTACAATAGGTAGATTTTTAAATGAATAAATTAATTAGAATTGTTTAAATCTGAAGTTATGAATAATTATTAGTTTTATTTATCATGAATATGTTCGCTTTTGTTTTGCGGCACATAGGTTGGTGGTGACATTTTTTTTTTTTTTTTTTTTGTATGGAGCTTTGTATTTTTTACACGTTAATCAATAATCATTGTAGTTCATTCAGAATAGGTGTTTGATATAATATAAAGATTTCTGGTACAAATATTCTCCTTAGGAATGATGGTTTAAGGCTTTAAGCTATATTTGACACCAACGATAGTTGTTGGAATAGGTACAATTATTTTACCGTATTTTAAGTTATACAAGATTAGAAAACCGAGAGACTATTTAAAAAAAAAAAATAATTATTATTCTTTACGGCTTACATACGAGTAGCAATATTACACTTATAAATTGTTTATTACTATAATTTTTAAGTAATAATAAAATATTTTCCTTTATTCAACTCAGGATGGAAATATAGCACTGGACATGTTGATGCAGATATGATATCACACCATATGTTCCCACCAAACAATGATACCTTAGTACTAATGTGTGGCCCTCCGGCAATGATTAAGAACGCTTGTGTTCCAAATCTTGACAAGCTGAAATATTCAGCAAACATGAGGTTTGCTTATTAGTGGTCTTTCAGCAACTAAATACATTTTTGAAGTATATTACCAATGCACGTGGCTTAATAGTTAGTATAATAATCCATTAATTTCTAAAGGTTTAAATTAAAAGAATTTATACAGGAAAAATTTTTATTTAAATGTCAAAAAAGTCTTTATGGAAAAATTCTGAAAAGTGGAATGAAAGAAACGTGCTAAAATATATTTATATATATATTACGATTTAGAAAAAGATATGTTATAAGGAGAAAAGATCAAGGGATTAATTTTGGTTGAGATCCTCTTTATGTATGTTCTGAAATAGATAATTTTTAAAGAAGTTGCAGTATCGTTATCAAAAACCAGTTAGATAAGTTTATTTACAACAAGAATTTAGGAAGCAATATAATATTAGCTTTTCTTTTTAACTATAAAAATTATGCATAATAAATTTATTTTTGATATGATTTTTTTTTTAATCATAGATATAATATATATATATATATACACACACACACTTTGTGGCTGTAATCCTTACTGAAAAGAAATCGAGTGCAAATTCGAAGATATATTTTGTATAAATAATTTTGAATTTTTTTTTGTGGTAGTAAGACAAATCAATGTGGATGCAGAAACAAAATTAAGTTTTGTAATTAATAACGCGAATCAAGGATATCTGCCCATTTATATTTGAATTGAAATATTCAGGGCATGTTAAACCCCGTTTGCCTCCCTCATGCCCTGTTCTATTTGGGATAAAATGAGAATTATATTGTTTAACAATTTTCTATTATTATTTTGTTTTTTTGTTTTTTTTTGTTTTAAATTCTTCACAGACTTTACACTATAATTAATTATTTAACGGTTTCTCTGTAAAAATATGTTTTCCTTAGTTTTGATGTGAAAGAGGACTTTAAAAATAAAAAATAAAAATATAAAAAACTGAAAAAATAAATCTTAAATGCTAACATTTAGGTATATTTGTATCTTCATAGAGATCATAAAAAGCCTAAACAAAAGTTATGTAAGCTCAATCTAAATACCTAAAGAGGCGTTTAGACAAAAAATGTAATTAATTACATCTATTTATACACACATAAATATCTTTTAAATTCAATAGTTGGAAAATGGAAAACAGTGTTTGTCTTAGATTGCAAGAAAATAAAAAATAACAATTTATCATATAAATCACAGGTCAATAATGCAAACCAAACAACTCCTTAATTACAATAAGGAAGAGCAAACAACCGGTACATCACATCGTAGACACTATTGACTTACATCTACTATCTAATCACACCAAATAATGGTTTAGTTAAGAATGATCCAACATTTCTTTTTACAGAACTTGACAGTTACAATCAAGTGTTATGGAATAAGTCTTTACATTTTAACAAAAATTTAGTCAAAAGTTTTTTAATGTGAATGTTATAATAGTTAAATAGGTTATAAGATATAGAAAAAACATTCAATAGCAATAATTATTACTACCAACCAGTTTAATTGTTAGTGGCTACTAATTAAGGGTTAATGGTATTAGGAATAGCAAGTTTAGAATTAATGATATATATATATATATATATATATATATATATATATATATATATATTATATATATATATATATATATATATATATATATATATATATATATATATATATATATATATATATATATATAATCTGGAGAATTGTGAGCCATACGTACTACTAGCTTACTGAAGATGGTTTTATGAATTTGAGTCATAGCACAAAGGTAGTTCTTGGTCAAGGATCAAGAAAGGACACCATTATGCGTCTGATGGCAATTTTAAAATATATGATTCGCCAAATTATCCATTTCCTTACAGGGCGGATATGTTAAGTAGAGAACGAGTTAGAAAATGAGTTCTGGAGTTTTCAAAGATTTTGCGATATCTGTAGTCTAGAGCTGGATCGTTTTATTAAAATCTATTTTACCGTCAGCAAAATCGACACTTTAACGTGAACTTTTTATTCTTTTTTGACCTTTACTCCGTCCAAATTATTGTTCTCACTTAAATAAAATATTTCCATGTTTTCTGAAGATCCTCGGAAGAAGAAAGAGAACCCCAAAGTCAGCCTGATGAAAGGACATCTTATCCACGAAATATTCAGAAGATGCATTTTGGTCTTTGGATCTCTCTTTTAGATGATTTAAAGATTTGTTGAATTCAGCTCTGGCTGCTTTGAAAACGATATATGCCTGCAAAATATCCTATAAGAGTTTGCAAAAGAAGAATCTGCATTTCTGTAGAGACTTTTTTATTTTTTTTTTTTATTTTCAGTTTAACAAACCCAGTTTCAATGTCCTCAGAATACTTTCATAAGTTATGGCGCTCACTTGAAGCCTCTTGACTAGTAGGTGGTCTTTGCCAGATCGTGTCACCAACAGATGTGGCAACTCCAACTTCATTTTACTATTTCTTGGTGGTTATCTCAGTGATATTGTCAATTATAGAATACAAAATGTTTTTTTTTTTTGGTATCGATATATTCTTACCCATCAGTGTGGCAGATGAATGGGTTTTGTAATCTTTTGGATTGGGGAGACCTAGCAGTTAGTAGTTTCCTCGAAGGACAAAGGGAAACAGTGGTCAGTTTTGGGAAAGATCCTTTTAGAGCAGGATTGTGAAGACCTGAGCAGTCATAGAACTGAGGGATAGAAACTAACGAAGATAACTTCAGCGCGGTTATTACAATTCAATAACCCTGTTAGTAGTTGGGAGGATAAACCTAGTAACTTTCTTCGAAACATTTTTGACCAACTCAATCTTGAATATCGGATATGATCGTACGGTCCTTCGCAGACAAGGTAAATGTCAGCATAAGCGGAAATATTAGATATAATTAATAATGATATGACTGATGTTGAAATTATTAATTTAGTATCAGGACAAACGAAATTTAGTTACAAGAGAGACGCCACTTATGCAGTTACCCTTAGAGAATTTAATGTCAAGTAAAGGCAAAACGTTCCTTGTAAAAATCTATTTTAAGAAGAGAATCATCTCGATTATGAAGCAAAGTCTTAGGATTCAGAAGAACATTGTAAGAAACTTTTAGTTCATCAAGAAGAGAGGAGAAAGTATACCGAATTCGTGAAGAACGAAGGTCAATCAGAAGATTCGAAGAATCAATAAAAATACAAAATGGGGAGAAATAAAATCCGGGAAGGCAAACATAAGGGAGAGTGGAAGCGTCGAAACGAACGCCTCGCACTTAATTTCAAACGATCTGGAATTTGGCACAACCACTACGCCATCGTGAAGCGAAAAGGTTGAAACGGGGTATTATGCCACTACCAATGAGAAAACTCGCTAAGAAGAGCTGTAACTTCTCCAACAGTTAGGAAACGAACGTTACACAGATATGAGACTACGTATAATCTTCAAAATTAAATAGAATATAGTGAACAGGAAGATAAACTAAGACAGTAAAAGAATTGATAAAGAAAATGAAAAGTTACAGCAGTGAAGCCACCAATCGTCGACGAAGCAGCAAAGAAAAGAAAGGGATATCAGGAGGAAGCACCACTGTTTAAGTACCGAACAAAATACTCGAAAGGTTCATGCCTTCAACCATACGCACCAGAAAATATTTTTTGATAAATCATGATTCCTCTTGAAAAGGGGTGTATGTCACCTACAGGAGCAATTTTACCAATATGGTTGAAGAAACTTTCTGTCAAGATTTACATTTTAAATTTATTTTATCTGTTTCCATATTATTTTGCATAGATAGTTACTATCTATATTGTAAAATTTAATTGTTAGTTCTAAAAATTTTGATTTTGTAGCGTAGTTACGACAACTTAATATTTAAGGAAAATATTTATATAATAATTATAATCTGCTCATCAATAAAAATCAGATTATTAACTAATAAATTATTTTCAAGGGTTCTGAAGTGATAACATCTTTATGTATTAAAGAAAGAGTTCAGAAGAGTATATCCTCAAGGATTATACGTAAATAGAAGAAACCCATAGACAAACAATAAAGTTATTAAAGGACACAAAGTAGCGATTCAGGTTCAGGAGGAAAATTCTATTCAATTAAATGTATGAACCCTTTAAGAAGAAGAGTTATGACAGAAATCATCTTACAGACGGTTCACCGTACACTAGTACATGTGCAGAGAGCGAAGTATGAGAATCTCGTAATTATGAGGTGGGCGTTGTATCTCCAACGAAGCAAGTTTATTTTAAACACGATAAAAGAGTCAAAGAATGTCAGAACTCTGCAAGATTTACATATAATAGAAGTATTTTACAAATAATATTTAATATGTGTATCTCAGTTGATATTGGTAACTATTGAAATATAACAATGGAAGACATGCCATTGTTACAAAAATGAATTTCAAACATTCGTAATTCTAAAAAGAGTAATTTAGAAAATTATATATGAATGGAGGTTGTAATATAAAAATTATTAATTTGAATGAGACTGTTGACATTATAAAAATTGAAAAGGTTCGTTCAATTAACAGAACTGGAACTCGGTAGCGAATCAATATATGAATGCTTGGGCATAATTCATATTTGAATCGTTGTATGCTAGTTAAGGAATATACATATTAAAATAATAAAAATGTTTATTCAGGGTCATTCTTCGACCGTATACTACCAAGAAACCTGAAAAGAGGGTTAATTAATAGTGTTTATAAAATAATTATGAAGAGGAGAGGCAGTATACTTCCTGAAAGATAAAAAAATAGTACAAAGGGAATTAATTATACGAAAGGATTGTAAGAAGGATTTATAGATAACTATAATTATAAAAGAGGAAAAAAGGGAAACAAACTTTTAGACATTTACTGTAAATAACTGCATAATTAACAAGAGAATTATAAGAGTAATAATAAAGGGATAAAGAAATTCTACGAAGAATTGTGAGTAGGAAGGTCTTGAGAATCTTTTAGAAGAATAAAAAAGCGCTTCAAGAGGACTTTGAATAAGAGAATTGAAACTATCAGGAATAGTATTTTAACTGAAGATTATTTGAGAATCTGAAATAGGAGGAACGTCAATATTCCTTGAACTACTATTTTAGGATCAAATAATTATACAAGAATATATTTTCGTCGTATATTTACCCCTAAATATTATTATAATTGTTAAAGAACTCAGTGTTGTCACAGCTATCCTTTACGCAACACGTCTTGTGACATTATGTATGATTAATGTTATAATAATTATGAGGATTCGATCATCGGATTTGATTTTTAACTGATAATAATTAAGTCTTAGGCAAATTTATACATTTTATTAATTCCCTACTGTTCCGGATACAGAAATCGAGAAATCGATAGAACTTCTAGAAGCCTTCAAATCAGTTAAGGGAAAAATTGAATCTTAGACTAAAGAATTACAAAGAACACTTGGAAGTAACTCATTAAAGAGATTTTCTTAGAAAAAAATCCCTAGTTCAAGCTGAGATTATAATCACACCGATATTGAGGTACGATAAAACAACCACGCTTAGATGTGAGGACCTTAAGAATAATGTTGGGAAAAACATGGTTAAAAATATGCTAGTTGGAAAGATAGAATGGAGTTATTTCCTATGAAAAATTGCATAAACCAAATTAAGATTAAATGCCTGGAACACCTCTAGATGGACTAAAGGTGAGGAAATGGTGTTGGGAGTGGAAGTAATGACAAAGCAAAACATGGATAGATGAATACGGAGGACGAAGTTCTTGGGAACAATTCGTGACTTGGAAGAATGGAGTATTCAACAAATAATGGAGACTGAAGAGCGAGTCTAGACCTATTGACAGGCAGGCAGTAACTACCTGAAAGAACCAAAAATGAGAACAATAATAAAAATATAAAAACCATGAAAAAAAAATATATAACGCTATTAATAACAGGAAAAATTATAATTTAAAATAGTTAAAATCCAATTTTCCATCAACTTATACACACACACACTTTAGTGATATATCATTGCATGTATCATAAATAATACAATCTGATTAAAGAATACATTTCATATTAATAGTTAATACGAAGGTAAATAAATTTCAATGACCTAATTAGTACAAACTTCTAAATGGTCCAATAAAGCAGTCCTCAATTAATGTTGTTGGATCACTCAAAACTAAACCAAAAAACAAAAACATGCTTTTTACCGGTAGTACAAGATAACACCTTTTAAAATCTTTTAAAATATCTTGAAATATAAATAATAACAAAAATCAAGATTCAGTTGCATATATACATATATATATATATATATATATATATATATATATATATATATATATATATATATATATATATATATATATATATATATATATATATATATATATATATATATATATATATATATATATATATATATATATATATATTAATTAATAAATAATCACATTTCATATAAAATGCTCCCCTAAACACCTGACTACATTGATATAATAATAATAATAATAATAATAATAATAATAATAATAATAATTATAATATCCAACACACGTTTATTTCTATATCTAAAAGATGAACTATTTCTAAATTACATATATTTTTAGCTGCCTGTTCATGATTATATTGTATTTATTAATAATAATAATAATAATAACAATAATAATAATAATAATAATAATAATAAATTGGCCCCTATTACATAAAAAATTTATAATGATGATAAACCCTACGCCCCAAAAAAAGGTACCCAAATGGTAGTAAATTCATAAACATGATACAAAATTGGTAATAATAATAATAATAATAATAATAAATAAATAAATAAAAAATTATGGCCACATCAAGTACTTTTTTATGTAGCTATAATTTAATTTAATTTCCATAAAAATCCATCCCAGATTACCACTATATATATATATATATATATATATATATATATATATATATATATATATATATATATATATATATATATATATATATATATATATATATATATATATATATATATATATATATATATATATATATATATATATATATATATATATATATATATAAAATTAACTTTGCTTTCTCTTTAGCCAGAATTATAATTTCCATCAATAATAATAATAACGAAAACGACTTCCAA
The DNA here is from genome assembly GCA_009176605.1 of Armadillidium nasatum. Lineage (NCBI taxonomy): Eukaryota > Metazoa > Arthropoda > Malacostraca > Isopoda > Armadillidiidae > Armadillidium > Armadillidium nasatum. Next base: position 241,988 of record SEYY01001250.1, read on the forward strand.
TGGTAAATAGATCTAAAAAGGGGTGGATGGAACGAGCTCCTGCTGACGAATTACGTCAAAACAACGCGCGTTTCTTGCGCGTGAACGGACGCACTTAAAACACACGCCCTTTTACGGTCAAAGGGTGGGTGGAAATCTCAGTGTTAAAGTTTACCCATGAAGATGACTGCGGATTATATTTTAATAATGATAATAATAATAATACAAAGGGAATTTAACGATCTAGTTTTTTTCCTTCTAACAACTTCAACAGATCATAGTAAGATTTTAATATTATTACTAAGTTTTCTCGAATGGCTGAGATTTCCAACCAATTGGTTAAAAAATGTAATGAATGATATAGTCTCTCCTTTTATTCAATATCTCCAGGATGCTAAAAAGGGTATATTTTTTTATGTAACTGATTTATCCAACCCAATTTGCTTTATAATAAATAATACACAATGAGAGAAAAAAAAAATTTCATTACCTTCTGAGAGAGAGAAATTTAAAATCTTTCAGTATTTCCTACTTTCCAAAAACGAAAATCTTTATTTTTAAAAGTCACGATAGTTTTTCTTTTAACAAATCGTTGTGATTTTGACAAAGATGAGATAGTGATGTCGTGCTGATAATTACCAATGATGGCTTTCAATTCACGTTATTCTCTCCCTCTATGCAATCAAACGCGCTTACCTTTTAACAGAAAAGGCTACTTACATTCCCAAACTACCCATAGAAAATGAGAAAAAAAGATCAATTTGATTAACTCCTTCTTCCGTGCCGTCTGTTGTATAAGCTACAGGGTTCTTCTTACCGGCATTTAACATTGAAGCAGTCTGAAATAATACCAATAATAATAATTCAAATGGACAATCTTACAGGTATAAATTTATTTTCATGGGTACAATAACGGTCTTAGACCCAAGGTTTTTGGTAGAGGTGAAGCAAAAAAAATTTTTTTTAGGTGAAGGTTAAGTTTGATAAAAAAAAAACTTTATAACCATTAAATAAAAGAATCTTGAGGCAGATTCGCATTATTTAAAAATGTAGCAGAAACCAATTAATTTTAAAACGGTGCCGAAGAACTAAATTCCTGACACCATAGCCCTGGGTACAGGGGGGCACAAAAATATTAATGCACATTACACAACTGAATTTTTATTTTATTTTATACATACAGTCTACGTTGACTCAAACGGTAGTGTGACTGACTCACGTGCTTGAAAGCGCCGGTTCGATCCCACTTGGGGATTTAAGGTACATACTACCTAGAAAAGTTTCCCTCCTCGAATAGGGCAATGCCCGTGAGATGTGAGAACTTTTTAAAAATTTGTGCTTATGTTGTTATTAGCATGAAACTAATGCACACACTTTGTTGAAATGGGATTGTTGCTGTTGGTGGAAACGAATTAACACAACTATTTATTTCTGGTTCCTTTCTTCCTTTTCTTTCACTTCTTCTGGCACTTTCTTAGAAATGTCATTTCTAAATTTGTTTCTGTCTCCTTTATTTCAGAGTCCATAGTTCTCTTATTTTTTTCCTTTCTTTTGAGTTCCCCTTTGACAATTTCCAAAGTTATTTTTAATTCACTTGTCCCAACATTTAGGCTTCATATCATAATTTACTCTAAAAAATGTGATTTCTGCTCTATGAAGCTTATATATATATATATATATATATATATATATATATATATATATATATATATATATATATATATATATATATATATATATATATATATATATATATCGGTATATATATATATATATATATATATATATATATATATATATATATATATATATATATATATATATATATATATATATATATATATATATATATATATATATATATATATATATATATATATTACTGAGGTTTTCAAAGGTTTGGTTTATGATTTTGCACCATGCTTTGTAAACTGTTTCATCTCTTTCTACCAACTTTCGAAACCTCTCTGAAAATGTTGAAATACAATCGATTCCCTTGAATTGAAACTCAAATCTTGGTTTAACTCTTGACTGTCCTCATGTTATTCGTTGCAGAGATGCTGCCCTCAGGAAACATGATTATTCAACCCGTGCATAAAGGGAAACCCTTCTTAACCCCCATAATCTTATTGCTTTGATCTCCTCTCGATCTAGAATTTCCGAATCTATCATTAACAAAGATTCTTTAGTCTTATAACTTCTAATCTTATCTCAGATCTCCAGAACGGTCTTCTCTTTGACTCTTGATTGTGAATCTTTTGCTGTATCACTAATCACATTAAAGGATTTCGGAACCTGCTAAAATCATATGTATAAACTTTGACTCCATTCACAGAACTAAGAATATATGAATTTAGGAAATCTGAAATAATTTTTTAGATTGGTAAAAGAATTTTGTTTTTCTATACTTTGACAAAAGAAAAAAAGAAAAAAAAAATTTCATAATCAATATTGGATTTTATTATATTTCCATACTTTTCAAAGACAGTCATATCAAACCAAAAGAGCTATAACTGCTTACCCTAATGTTCATAACCTTTTATAACATAACCCTTGAAATTGCAAATAATAATAATAATAATAATAATAATAATAGTACCTTTTTAGATTCTTCGACTACTGATTTTCCTGTGCATAAAAGGGCAACAACTGGTCCTTTCTGCGCCATTTTTCCCAAAAAACTTCCCCCAAAGAATTTAAGAACATCATTTTTCTCCATTTTTATTTCTCTTGTATATTGGATAAAAAACTAGAAGAAAACATCAGAACATTAAAATCTTTATGGCAATTTATTAAATAAATAAATAAATAAATAAATTTTTTAAAAATGTACTCTTGAAAGAAAATATTTACAAACGATCAAATTAAATCCTATAAACCTACTTTGTCTTTCCTCATCTTCGAGATAATGTCAAGAGCATTTTCATGATATTTGTCATTGTAAAAACATATGATGAGACAAACATCTTTAGTTCCATACTGAGCTGCTCCACCAGTCAGTGGCACCAAACTCGCGTCTGCTTTAAAGTTCAAACCAGCTCTGAAAATCACAGATAAATACAAATAAAAAAAGGACAATGAAATTTACATTATTTAATGTATCAATCTTCTCATTGCAAAAAGGAGAAAATTAACATAAAACTGTTAAAAATATCTGATGTCCTACGAAAATCACGTAAGAAAACATTTTTTTTTATAAAAAAAAAAAGAAATATAAATGAAAGCATTCTTCGCTTTGAAGGCCAAAATCTTATAATTTATTAACTGTCCTTTACCAAAATGAAAAAAAGTAGACCTATAATCTTATTAATGATTAAAACAGCGGTTCCCAACCTTTTTTTCCTTGTACCCCTTCATAATGTTCCGTACCCTTTCGTACACACACAAATATATTATATATATATATATATATATATATATATATAAATGATATATATAATATATATATATCAAAATGAAAAAAAGTAGACCTATAATCTTTATTAATGATCTAAAACATATGTTCGCTTCACAGGTTGATGCACTGTCAACTAGAATCCAAATTTTTACTGTAAACTTAAGCGATTTGAAAGTACAAAATTAAAATATACACAAATGGTCTCCACGTTCATAAGTCGTACATACACTAATAAAAGGTGGTCTTTAACGTGTCTTAAGAGTCTGAAAAACAAAACATCCAACTCAGACTCCCACCAGAGCATACTATTTATTATATTGTAAAATGATTCAATAAAAATGACTGATTGAACAAAAGTAATTTAATGGCTGCTAAGTGAGTCATCAAGATACTCTTCTTGAAGTCGCTCACCTGGAACAACTCGCTAATCTAAAGATTGTAACCATGCCGCCTGTAGCTTCTATTTATCATAAAAAAAAAAATAAATAAATAAATAAATTGCATATAGTTTGCTTTCCGTATTACTAATTCTGTAGCATGTCAAAAACACACAATTAAAAAATTTCAAAATATTTAAACATTTTGAAAAATAATTTAAAAAGTGAAAAAAAAAAAGTCTCATCTATTCCTTCTAATATATAAAGATAATTTACAAATTATTAATCTATTAACAAGATAAAACCAATTGTGGATCCCCAAACGGTAAACTTTATGATGTGATATCTTATAGAAAACTTCGCAAGGTGCTATATCATATAAGAAGCGTGGGGGAATGTTGCCAGGATGGGTGTGGTAGGCAATATTGATACGAATGATTACAACTGATAATCAGAATGATCTCACTCGTTCCCTCTTTATACCTAACCCTTCTGGGAAAAGTTAATCAAAGATATATAGATAAAATAAAAAGGGCTAATATGGAATAGAAAATAATTAGAAATTTCTTACCTTCATTATTTGGAATAAAAAGGATTGTTTCCAAATTAATGTTTTTATCAGATGATTTCATTGAAAAATATAAAACTAACAAAAATAATTAAAACCTTATGAATCATGAGAAAATCTGGGATAAGATGGCGTTTTGTGACTCTTAATAACACCTCACAATTAACCTTACAAAATTAATTTAAAACCAAGACAATTATCACACCTCAAGACATAGATATATTACCTACAATGATCACAAAAGATGAGACAAACAAAGCTGTATCTGAAGGTTCAATACAAAAAAATAACTATGATTTGGCCATTTAAAAAAAAAATAACCACTTGATGCACTTACAAATTACAAAATAAATCTATAATCTAATTACGCACATTTAGCGCTGTCTAGTGGGAGCAGTACTATTACATTTAACAAAATGTTGCAATTTTAGGATCTCAAAAAGAAATGCATAAAGATTACAATTTTCTAAGACCTAATGTCAATACAAAAGAAATAAACCTTTGAGAAAACTCGCATTTTTCAATTTATCTTTCTATTGACTCTAGAAAGCAATTTCTCAAAAGCTCGCTGTAAAAAAAACTAAAACTGAAAAGAAGGTCTACCAAATCAACTACACATAAAAGTAATAATAATAATAATTGTTATTAATTTTCACTTACGTTATTATTAGAAAACATTGTAGGATGGCTAGGAACAAACATATCTCCTTTGACATATGATAAATATAGTTAAATTTGTGACAGTGACCAATCCTTACATGTGTAAGGAACCTCCCCTATTGGTGACTAAGGCAACTGAAGAAGGCGTGTTCGTATGAACATTTATTCTGTTTGCCAAAATAAAGTGATTTGTGTTAACAAGACGGTGAAATGATATTTTTCACTATTTGTGTTGCAAAATAATGGATGACAGTGATTAATTTTCTACTTGGAAAGCCTTGTATTGAAAATTTTACTCACACGTAGAAAAATTGGATAAACAAAGTAGTTACTTTAAGAGAAATAAATAAAGAATATCACACATTATTTTAAGAAGTTCTAAACCAACTTACAGATGTTTTTGAAACAATTCAGAATATTTCACTAAAAATTTTTCAGTGCAAATGATGAAAGAATATGCAATCGTGATATCGTGAATTCATAGAAGAAAAACCAAAATACACAGAACTATAAATCAAACTCATATGAATGGAGAATCTGACTGGGAGAGTGTATTCATTATCTGAGAAATGATATGTATGACAGTAATAACACTCCAATTATTTGTAATTATTTCAGATATTCATTTGGTGTAATCGATCATAAATCTTGTTCATCAGAAATAATAATACACGTATCTATTGCATAGTAACGTACACCCATAAAAGACAAACTTCACTCTTGAAGTTTCACCATACAAAGCTTGGCACTAGAACATCTTCCCTATTAAAATTTTTCAAGTATGAAATAAAACCATACATAAAGGGGCATAATAAGAGTATCGGGGATAAGGACCTATTGGATTTCTTTGGTTAGGTGTTTTTTTTCTGGCATTACTTGGAAAGTAGTTGCCTCGTTTCTTAGTTTTATATAGGACACTGTTATGTGACGATGTAGAAATTCCAAAGTTTATTTCAAATGTAGAGAACATATAGATTGTTTTTGAATTTTAGAGACCAGAGGTTCCATTTTAAATCAATCATCATCATCCAACTTTTGGCTTGTATTTCATTCCTTCTATTTTCTTCTGAAGTAAGGCAACAAACAAACACTTCGACAGGTGGAAAACTGAACTACTGAAGTGAATTAGAGTTCTCATTTATCCTTTCATTAACATATTAATACTTGACAAATATTATTACCATCATTTTTATCATACTTTCTACAGACTCCCTTCACTGTTCTGCCGAAAATATATGTAACTATCACGTACTTTCCCTTCAATTAGCTTATATATATATATATATATATATATATATATATATATATATATATATATATATATATATATATATATATATATATATATATATATATATATATATATATATATATATATATATATATGATCGATCTTTTGGCATAATGATTAACTGGA
>SEYY01001250.1:253385-263385 GCA_009176605.1 Armadillidium nasatum
AATTAAAGTGTTACCAAACAATCAGGATCCAGAACTGGAAAAAATTTCAACCTAACACATTTCCCCCACCAAATCCCAGAGGAACTTACTACTATCTTAAAATATGCAAAATTTTACATCAAAGTATAAAATATACATTGTCTTAACAAATATAATTTAGTTCTTCACATTATGTTATCAATGCATCCTTTGTATTCTTTCTTCTTCTCTTGTATTCAAAAATCTTTTCCTGCATGTTTGGAAATTATTTGGAAATTATTGACCATGTGAATGGTTTTTCAGAAGATTGGGTTTTTATTATTCTGGAGTCTCTTAATTATCCAAATCTATTTCAATTTGTCATAAATTTTTCACTTCTTGCTTACTTTGTCCAACCCGTTCTTTTTTTCTTATAGATGTCCAATGATGAACTGTGCCAACTATATAAAATCTTTGATTCTTTTCTTGATGGAAAACTCAGCTCATGCTCTGAAAACTCATTGACAGCTTTTCCACTGAATCTTCTAACATTTTTGAGCTTATCTGAGAAACTGTCCCTAGATCTTTCAAATTTTCCAGGCAACCAATTTCTTCACCAATATCTACTACAGATAATCATCCTGATGGGCTCTCATTAAAATACAATAAAAATTTTAGGTCTTTGCTAAGGTGAATGATTAAAGTGTCAATTCTCTCTGTTATTTCAGAATAATATTTGACAATCCAGGAATTCTGAAGGCTACCAATTTGTAATGAATGGAAGTGTCAGTTTCATTGTGCATTTCTGGTTTCTTTACTGCATATGTTTTGGTTTACTTGGATTTTGTCTGACCAAAGATCTACTTTCTTGAATGTCATTTAATATTTATTTCCCAGTAGATTGATCTGCCCACTGGAACTATTTATTTTCCCTTTTTTCCATATCTAATTCCTCCTGTTCCTTGATATCATGAATATCTAATTTAGATTCCTAGATTCTAAAATAATTCTTTAAATATTCTAGAGGATAATGCCAAACCATCAACCACATTTGAATCTTAATAGAGAAAGACTAAATATTATTTAACCAGATAGTGGGGCACATAGCTTACCAGGAAATAGATTTTATAGATGTCATTTAAGAAAGTGGAACTTTGATCAAACTGAAGTAAAGAAACCAGAAATGCATAACCAATGCTACTAATGCATCTATTTAATGCAAGTTGGTAGTCTTCAGAATTCCTTGTTTTCCACCTACTGTTCCATGGTATAATAGGGAGAATAACAATTGAAGCATCGATTTTAACAAAAATACACAATTTTTGTTGTAATTTTCAGGAGCTCATCTGAACAATCATCTGTAGTCAATTTTGGTGAAGAATTTTAGTTAGTACCCTGGAAAAATTTAAGATATAGAGACGTTCCTCTGAATAGCTCAACAAAGTTAGAAGATTCAATGAGAGGGTTTTCATAGAATTTGGTAGAGCATGAGATGAGATTTCCATCAAGAACTGAAGATGAGCACAATTCATCTCTGGAGTACTGAAAGATCAAAAGGAAAGGATCGAGGAGGTATACAAGAAGTGAATGATTTATAGCAAATTGAAAGAGACTTGGATCATTAAGGACAATGAAAATGCAATCTCTTTGAAAACTATTCACAAGACCAATGGGTATACTGAGCCATTATCCAAATGTGCAAGAAAAGATTCTGGAATACAAAAGAGGAAAAAGACAAAGTATACAACAACTACTTAATTGAAGAAATATATTTGTTAAGACTGTATTTTGCCTTTCTGACTGCAGATTTTTGTAAATAATAAAGTAAGTTCCTTTGGAACTTTGTTGGGGAAAGTGTGATGGGTCAAAAAAATTTTAAGTTCTCTATCCTGATTTTTCTGGGAACATTTAAAAAAAAAAAAAAAACTTCATTCATCCTTTACAATTTAAAGTTTAAATCTATTATCAGAGGTATTTTTCAGGGTCCTGTTTATTAGTATTGGTGTTCTTCAAGGTTCTTTTCTATCCACAAATCTTGTTAACTTTCATTACTGACACTATTACTCCATGACATGTCAACCTTTATGCTAATAACTCAAAAAGAACTAAGTTTCTTCTATCTACTTGGCAATCTTTCATGCAGCTAAATCATCATAGAAAACATACAACACAAACTTTCCTCTGTCCTAAATATTTTGGACATTTCCTTTTTTATCTTTCTTGAAAAGATTGTATCTTTTCTCACACAAACAAAGTCTGAGTGGTTGGAAGTTATGATGCACGTAAATACTTTTTCACACAACTCTAGTTGCTTGCTTTATATAAGGGCATCATTCATCCTGTTATAGAGTATGCATCACATATCTAAGGTGGTTCCACTCATTATGTTCTTTTGGGAAAGGTGGCAAGAAATCAAATCAACTCTCATGATGAAACTAACTCTCTTCAAACTATTTCTGTATGTGAAACTGTTGCTTCATTCTCCTAAATACTATCAATATAAAAACAGCCACTGATCTTCAGATCTCTCAAGCAGGATATTTTCTTCTTGGAGCTAGTGTGACTCAATTTCAATACAATCTCATCTCTTCCCGGCCTGTTTCTTTGACTCCAAACTTAACATCATTGTTAATTTAATTTTTTATTTTATTTATTTTTAGCAATTTAAAATTTTACACACTCCCAAACCCTGTGTATTTGGGTGGTGTACATTTCAAATTTCAATGAAGAAGTGATTTACCCAAACTCTGGTGAATTATTTGCAGGCCTATGGCTTTTTCCCACCAGAGGTGGCCAAAAATTATATATATATATATATATATATATATATATATATATATATATATATATATAATATATAATATATATATATATATATATATATATCATATATATTATATATATATATATATATATAAATATATATTATAATATACCTTCCTTTTTTTTTTTACCTTCTCACCCCCTGACCACCCCATGTTGAGGCGGCCACACTTCGCTAATGAAGCTTCCTGGCCGCAGTCGGATCTCGTCCAGAGATCCTTTCAAAGAAGTGATGCCCAGAAGATTTTGGGGCGAGAGTTGGAAGGACAGCGTAATAGAAAGTGTTTCACGGTCTCCGTATATATATATATATATAATAATATATATATATATATATATATATATATATATATATATATATATATATTATATATATATATATAATATATATATATATATATATATATATATATATATATATATATACCGGTATATATATATATTCCTCCCCGAGTTTTAAGGGAGTGTGCCTCCGTTCATTTTTCTAGCTCCATCCCTCGTTCAGCTTTTCTCTTTATGCCTCAATTCCAGTACTTTCCGAAAAAAGGTAGCCACTCTGATCCTTCCAACTATCGCCCAATAACTCTCACTTGTATTCTGTCTAAGATCTTTGAAACCTTTCTTAACTCTCACTTCTTAGATCATCTGGAATCTCATTCCCTTCTTTCTGATCATCAGTATGGCTTTCGTCGTTCGAGGTCTACTGGTGATATACTTTCCTATCTCACAGATCTATGGTCTTCTGCCCTTAGGGACCATGGGGAGACTTGCGTGGTGGCGCTTGACATATCTAAGGCGTTTGACGGGTATATGGCATGCGTCACTGCTTTCCAAGCTCCCCTCCTTTGGGTTTCCTCCTTCTCTTTGCTTACTTATGTCTAGTTTTCTTTCTAATCGTTCCATTTCGGCTGTTGTTGATGGAGCGACTTCTTCTTCCTTTCCTGTCAATAGTGGTGTTCCTCAGGGTTCTGTCTTGTCTCCTACTCTATTCTTACTTTTCATTAATGATCTTCTCAGCTGTTCATCTATAACCCTATACATTCATATGCCGATGACTCAACCCTCCATTCTTCTACTCATTTCAAATCTGCTCCTTCCTTTGCATCTAGAGTTGCTTCTCGTCTACATCTTTCCGATTCCATTCTTGTAGATCTGGATAGAATTTCCCAGTGGGGTCGTCTCAACCTTGTGAAATTCAACTCTTTAAAAACTCAACTTCTAGAAATCTCTCTCTCAAAGACACCTCCTAACTTTTCTATTTCTTTCGATGGTTCTCCCGTCTCTCCTGTTGACAATATAAACATCCTTGGCCTTCACATAAACAAAAAAATGTCTTGGAAACCTCATATCACAATGGTTGCTAGGGCGGCCTCAAAGAAGCTGGGAGTTCTGTTTAGACTGCGAGAATTTTTTTCTTCCTCGCAGTTACTCCAATTATACAAGGGTCTCATCCGCCCTGTCTTTTGGATAGGGTTGAGTCAAAGGCTAAAAGACTTATAAACTGTCCCGCTCTTTCTAATTCTCTTGATTCTTTATCTTTGCGACGTGATGTTGGTGCCTTGTCACTTTTCTATAGGTACTACAGTGGCAAATGCTCGAGGGAACTATCCACCCGTGTACCTCCACCTTTACGGCGTCCTCGCAGCACAAGGGGTGCAATGTCCGTGCATCAATTTTGCGTGGACATAGGCAACTCCAGGCTTGTCCGCTGTGGTGCCTCTTTCTTTCCTGCCACCTCTGTCTTGTGGAACTCTCTTCCATCTTCTGTATTTCCCTCTGCATTTAATCTCAATTTCTTTAAAGCCCGCGTCTGCGCCCACCTGAGAAATTTGCGTTAGGTGGGTACTGTAGGGGTGGTTTTTATTTTCTGGATTTTGTACTCTATTTACTTTCATTTTTATTCTTTTAACACCCCCTCCTTGAATAGGGCTTTGCCCATGAGTGGTGGTAATGTGTAAAAAATAAAAATAATAAAAAAATAAAATAAAAATAAAATATATATATATAATATATATATATATATATATATATATATATATATATATATATATATATATATATATATATATATATATATATATATATATATATATATATATATATATATATATATATATATATATATATATATATATATATATATATATATATATATATATATAATATATATATATATATATATATATATATATATATATATATATATATATATATATTTATATATTAGTAGATTATTAGAGTATTAGTAGAGAGGAAATTAAAGTAGCGGTGGAAAAGGTGAAGAAGGGAAAGTCAGCAGGAATGGATGGTATATATGGGGAGATGATAAGGGTGGGAGCGGGAGTTATAGTTGACTGGTTGGTGAGAATGTTTAATGTGTGTTGGGGAGAGGGAAAAGTGCCTCAGGAGTGGCAAGATGCTTGTATAGTGCCGATATATAAAGGGAAGGGGGATAAGATGATGTGTAAGAATTATAGGGGGATAAGCTTGTTGATGTGTAGTAGGGAAAATTTATGGGAGAGTTTTAGTATTGAAAGTGAAAGAATTGACAAGAGAGAGAGAGAGTGAGGGAGGAACAGGGAGGTTTTAGAGAAGGTAGGGGATGTGTGGATCCGGTGTTTAAACTGAGAATGATTGGTGAAAAACTGCGTGAGAAATATAAAGTGGCTTATGTATGCTTTATGGATTTGGAAAAGGCGTATGATAGAGTTTGTAGGAGGAAATTGTTTGAAGTTTTAAAGGAGGGAGGAGTGAGAGGTAGATTATTGAATGCAATTAAATCATTTTATGAGAACTGTAGAGCGAGGGTGAGGAGGGAACTGACTGAATAGTTTGAAGTGAGAGTTGGACTGAGGCAGGGCTGTGTTATGTCTCCGTGGCTGTTTAATGTGTTAATGGATAGTGTTGTTAGGGGGATGGAGAGGGAAGGGAAGGGTATTAGGTTGAGAAGTGGAGAGAAGGATTTGGAGGTAAGTGTCTTGTTGTTTGCGGATGATGCGGAGTTAGTTGCGGAATCTGGGGAGAAATTGAGAATGTTGAAGGAGTTTGTTAGGGAATGTGCCTCGAAGGGATTAAGGGTAAACTCAACAAAGAGTAAAGTGATGAGGATTGGGGGCAGGGATGAGGCAGCTAGAGGGGAGGAATGGGAGGGTGTCGAGGTGGGAGGTGAGAAATTTGAGGAGGTAGAAGAGTTTAAATATCTGGGAATGTTAGTGGAGGGAAAAGGAGGGATGGGTGGGGAAATAAGAAATAGAGTGACGGAAGGAATGAAAGTGATGGGGGGACTGAGAGAAGTTTGGAAGAAGGGAAGAATATAAAAAGAAATCAAGGTAAGAATGTTTGAGAGTATGTGTCTACCATCTGCAATGTATGGGTGTGAGACATGGGGGATGAATGCTCAGATTAGGAAAAGATTAGAAGTTTTTGAGATGAAAGGATTGAGGGCTATATGTGAGTTAAGGAGGGTAGATAGAATCAGAAACGAAAGAATAAGGGAGATGTGTGGATGGAAGAGGGGAATAGTGCGCAGAGCGGAAGAGGGTGTATTAAGATGGTTTGGGCATATGTTTCGAATGGATGAGAATAGGATGGTGAGTAGAGTGGTGAGATCCGAGATAGAGGAAGGAAGGGGGAGGGGGAGGGGGAGGGGAAGGCCGAAGTGGAGGTGGATGGATGGGGTGAGGGAGATTTTGGGGGGGAGAGGTTTGAATGTGGACGACGGTAGGAGAGTTGCGGAGGACAGAGTGAGATGGAGGGCAGTGGTGAGAGGGGAGGAGAGATAGAGAGTGGATGTGTGTATGTGAGCGAACTGTGACGGGCACCACCCCACGAGAGTGGGAAAGGTGAATGGTAAAATAAATAAATAAAAAAGATACATATATGTATTTATATATATATATATATATATATAATATATATATATATATATATATATATATATATATATATATATATATATATATATATATATATATATATATATATATATATATATATATATATATCATTAATATAAAGGATTAGGATTAAAGGGGGTGGAGCATCAGGGCCATAAGGTCCCTCATCAGCTATATATATATATATATATATATATATATATATATATATATATATATATATATATATATATATATATATATATATATATATATATATATATATATATATATATATATATATATATATATATATATATATATATATATATAGAAGAAACAGTAAAAGTAATAAGTAAATAAAATATACATACCATGAGTATGTCTTACTAGATGAATCTTCAGCTGTTTCTGTTGATGTTGGTGCTGCTGCTCGACGACGAAGCCATATTGGACCAAGTTTGCTTGGTAAACAACCCATAATCTTGTAAGATGTATTTATAAATAATAAAGTAATTTATAAATAATAAAGTATTCTGTATTTATAAATTAATAATAATAATTTCTCATTATGCTGTTATGTTTTTACTCATAATTTAGTAGAATCAAAGTCTCAAATGCAAAATTTAATACAAACAATTTCCCAAATTTGTATTTAAACTTTTTGTTTGAGTGGGAATGGATGAGTTAGTTGTTAATGGATTGAGAGAGAGAGAGAGAGGAAAAAAAAATAAAGAATTATGGAGTAGGTAAGAGTGATTTGAAATTATTTAAATACATAAACAAGATACATTATTCCTTAGAGAATAAAAAAAAGGAATTCTATTTAGACTTCCTCAGCAGGGTACTGAGCTCCTCAGTTTTGGCATATATTTTTTTTTACTTACCTCCTATGCTTTTATAGATTTTTATTGTTCTAGTGATAAAAAAAAAAAAAATAATCACATTAGGAAAACTTTAGAACAAAAATCTTATCCCAAAATTTTTTTACTACTGGTTAGTGAACAAAAAAAAATGTTAAAAGTAATGTTTGAAAAATTGCTGTAATTATTTTATTGTTTACCCTACCTGCATAAAATTTTCAAATAAGAGGAATCAGCAAGTTACAGTATTTTTAAGGAGACTTTTGTAAATCCAATGATTTAACCTCCATGCATGTGATGATACTCAATATAAAAACGTACAATTTTTACTTAGCATTTAAATATTTTAAAAAATTTAAAAAAAATATTGGCATTAATATGAAATCATTAAAGATATAGAATGTTTGAAACCCAAGTTTTCAACTCAAACAGTTACAACTCTTATTGAAAATTTGAAGATCAAATAAAAATTATCATTATGGACAAACTTCTCTGTGGAAATCTCAGCAACTTTTGACTCCAATGAGCGACTGATATTTAAAATGCCTTTAAAAGGTTATTACTTTTTCAGTTATGAAATAAGATAACAGTGTTGTGAAAATAAGTAAGTTCCTAACTGTAGACAATTAATAATTGAGGATGTTTGGTAAAATCAACAAAGATACTTCAAGTTGGTCTCATATATATATTTCTAATTACAGTTTACTCATTAATAACTGTCAACTTTCCTTTATATAGAAAAACTACTGGGCTTGTATGTTACAATTTAAATACTTTAACTTCATATTTATTCCCTTACTAACCTTATACTAATATGTTTACCTTGGTTAAGCATATCAGAAAATTTAGGTACAAATTTAGGTGTTTAAGAGGTTGAAAGAGAAGGAATTCAAAATAATATAAAGATATTTAGAAGTCCATAATAAAAAATTAACTAAGTTATAAGATTCAGAATTTAATCAAACAAATAATAACTCCAGATGTTATAAACTGGAAAAGAAAACTGTTTTACATGATTTACCTTTCCTATTTAAAATCATATTATAAGTCATTTAAATATATCACCATTGACCAAATATTTTTCCTTTTCATGTTTTAATATTTTTCTAAATCTTTTACTACTATCAATATTAAACTAGCTAGCATTTATTTTCCAAGATTATACCTGTTACTTTTCTTTTAAAATATCACAAAAATTTTTCCTTTCTTCTGATATTTGGCAATAATTAAAAGACCTATTAAGTATTGTATAATAAATAAAACTTATAAAAACTCTCTCTCTCTCTCTCTCTCTCTCTCTCTATATATATATATATATATATAATATATATATATATATATATATATATATATTATATATATATATATATATATATATATATATATATATATATATATATATATATATATATATATATATATATATATATATATATATATATATATATATATATATATATATATATATATATATATATATATATATATATATATATTATATATATATATATATATATATATATATATATATATATATATATATATATATATATATATATATATATATATATATATATATATTATATATATATATATATATATATATTTTTTTTTTTATGTCTCCTCCGGTGGGCAAAGGCCAGAGGCCTACCAAATTCCACCGGAGTTGGGAAAGGTCTATTAAAATCATGGTCGATGGTGGCCGACGTGTCCAGATACACGGCGTTTGAAAGTATGCAAGTCAAAGGAAGTTGGGAAAAATAGATGAAGGGAGTGTGTTCCAGACTTTACCAGTAGAGTATATGTAAGACTGAGCATAGCGGTTAAGTCTGGGGTCGGAGAGTTGGACAGAGAAAGGATGAGAATGTGTAGAAAGGCGTGTCGCACGAGCTCTTCTCAATGGAGGAGGTATGCAACGAGAGAGTTCAGAAGAGCAGTGTCCGTTGTAATAGCGATAGTAAAGAGAGAGTGACGCAACAATTCGACGGGCAGAAAGAGATTGAAGAGAGTTAGTAAGAGCAGGAGAGTTGATGAGACGAAATGCCCTTGACTCCACCTTCTCTAAGAGAGCTGTATGTGTGGAACCACCCCAGATATGCGAAGCATACTCCATACAGGGACGAACAACACCCCTATACAGAGCAAGCAACTGGGGTGGCGTGAAAAAATTCTGAAGGCGCCTCAGAACACCCAACCTCTTAGAAGCTTGTTTAGAAAGAGAAGTAATGTGATCTTTCCAAGAAAGATCACGAGAAAAAGAAACACCAAGAATATTAAGGACAGATGAAGGCTTGAGTTGTGTGTTTTCGAAGAAGATATCATAGTTGTGTGGAAGATTGTGTCGAGTGGAGAGATGGAGGAACTGAGTTTTTGAGGCATTGAAAACAACCATGTTTTCTCTGCCCCAATTTGAAATACGAGAAAGATCAGAGGTTAGTTGCTCCAAGGCTACCCTCCTTGAGTCTATCAACTGCTGTTGGG
>SEYY01001250.1:265885-276528 GCA_009176605.1 Armadillidium nasatum
GACTTAACCTAACCAGGATTTAAAGGGTAAAACTATACCTAAAAGAAAGAAAACAGACCTAATAAAAAATACTGTTCGTCAACTATACCTAATTTCCAAGAAAAATGACTAACCTACCAAAGAACTAATATATCAATATATATATATATATATATATATATATATATATATATATATATATATATATATATATATATATATATATATATATATATATATATATATATAATCACTTTTTTTTTATTTTTTTTTCCTCTGATATAACTATAACTTTTTTTTTTTGTAATTTCTATACTTACACTCATATTGCAAATTCCTAGTTCCCCTACATGCAGTTCCAGTCAAACTTGCAATACATAGATGTTATTAGTTTCAGCAACCTGGTCTCAAATGATAAAATCCACCACTGTGAACGATACAATTATCACTAATTTCAATATATTTTCTGTATACTGACAACCTTTATTTACAAAACACTGTAGAAAATGAAGTTGAAGGACAAATATGGTAACCTGGTATTCAATCCTTTTTGTACAAATGAAAGACAGGCAAAGAACAGTCTCTTTGCCATTCAGATTAAGAATATCAGTATTAAGTTTTTAAAAGTTTTCTTTTTTTTTTAATCTATTTTAATTATTTTTCTGGTTAGTAAAAGTGTGTGTAGAATGCATATCTGCATATTTTGACTTTTAATTATCAATATTGCACAAATACAGACATTGTGCTGGATCAAATTATTACCAGTGTTTCATACTAAAAAAATAACAGCTGTTTGATACTACTATACTATTATTAACATTTATTACATTCAGTCTTGGTATGTCTTATATTTTCCTCCATGCTCTTCAGTTCAACCATATTTTTGTAAATACTTAACCAACAGACCCTAATTAAATTGTGTGTATACAACTAAGCTAAGCACTAGTTTTTAAGAATTTGCTAGGTCAAAACAAAGCTCAAATGGTTTTTTTAAAACTAGTAAAGGAGGGTTCTAATAGGCTCAATATCATTTTTGTACAGATTTTTTTTCCTTAATCTTAATTTTAGCTTCCATATGCACAATAAAAAGATGGTCTTTAATCTATATTTGCCGAAAAAAAAATTACCTTTGAGGAAACAAATGCCGAGTAGCCTAAATATATCCTTTGAAAATATATCTAATAAACTACATGTGGTACAAAGTACCTTTATTACAAGTCACTCCTCTTGTGAGGAAAACAAAGGTTCGATTAAAGGAAAATTACAATAGACTGTTTTAGTGCCAATGTTGGTACTGGTCTAGAGCCTCCCAAGTATCGAATGGGCTGAGCCGTAACAAATTCTTGTTCTACCCTTAACTCCTTCACGATTAGATCGAACACAGACTAAATATATATAATAATCAGTGGATTAAATTGGAATTCTTTGATCAGAATCTTATGAGCATTTATTTAAATTTAGTACTTAATTGCATTATTTTACTTTGAATTTATTTCAGTCTATGATCTAAATTTTCAATTTAAAAAAATCAATTCAAAATTCCATATTTTTCTTACCATTTTGCATCACTTTTTTTTTTTTTTTTTTTTAAATAACATAAATGAGGATAAAAACTCTGGATATATACTTCACTATCATCAATTACTTCTTTGTATACACTTCCACTTATTTTTAATTTATTATTTCTATCGATCAATGTGTTCATTTGATATATTTTCACATTTCTATTAGATCATAGCATTTTTAAGTTTTCACGCTCACTGTTTATAAAAGAGTTAAAGTGTTCTCTGAATGTGATTCAAAGTCTTTTTTTTAGTAACAAATTCAAAGTTCAAATTTCTAAGGTCAGTAAAGGCATTTTCCTTTTCCTTAACTCTTCAGCTTCATCGACTGTATATCGTTGCGATTTATTTTTCGTGTATTTTTTAATTATTTAAACTTTTTTGTGTTATTGTTTCAGAAATAGTAATTATTACGTGCCTATTGCATTAAAAACTTGTCTACTATCATCTGAATTGTAAATTTCTGTTGAAAAAGTATTCCTTAGTACATTTTTTTCATGAAGATATCTGGAACTGAAATATATTAAAAAGATTTGCCTTAAGGAAAAAAGGGAGCATTGATCTTCTTTTCAAATAGTTAAATTTTAATTTTGAAAATAGTAAAATTAAAAAAAAAAAACTGTATAAATATTTTTATAGTTTAAGATTTTTGAAATCTGAAATACTTCGAGCAAAAATGTGCTGCCTGCTCAGATCCCGAGGCCATCAACCACCATTACTTTAGGGTTGCAGTGTGAAAGTGCGTTTGAATAACTAAATTAAGATAATTTAAACTCTGTACTAGTGGTCGATAGACAGTATGCATTTTATGTATTAGCTTAATTACAAGAAACAAAAAGATTAAAATAATTAAAATTAAAAAAATTTGATGCTTTTTTTCTGTAAATTCATCCTACTTATTTATAATTTTTTTAATTTTGCGTGTTATATCTTTCAGGGATTTGCACCTTTACACCTAATTAATTTAAAATTTTCTTGTTTAATAGAAAACCATCAATCTCATAAAGTCATAATCTCTCTTTAACTCTTCTTTTTATATTCATCAATTAAATTTTAAGATCTTAAATTGTCAAGATAAGCTAAAGAAAGCTGTTTAGTAACAGATTAATACTCAAATTTAAATAAATAAAACAAATGAATGGCTAAAAATTATTATGGTAAGAGTAATACAAAAACAAATGTGAAATATGAAGCTTAGGAAAGGGTAAAAGTAATTACGATAAATGGGCAGGTTCATAAGATAACAGAAAGGAAGACTTAATTAAAAAAAAACGACCCAGAATTAGAATAATGGGGTTGCTAAGAGGTAAATGAAATTATTAACTTACTTCTTTTGAAGCAAGAATTCCTAAAGGAATTGGTGAGTTTTACTCCTGTTCATTTCTAACTTAATTTTTAGCTTTCTAAATTCCATAATTAGAAAGGAAAAGTATGAAATGTAGAAAATCTTTAAGCCTGCATAAATTTCACTTTAACATTTTTTATCAGTACATTTTAATCACTGACTTAACAAGACGGTTTTAAAGAGTAAAAATAAATGCAAACAAGTTAGCAATTAATGATAATTTATTTTCCTATTCTTAAACAAACACCGAGATTCAAAATAAGTAGTCGCTCGATTATAAAATTATTTACTTAAATTCGAAAATTACATAAAGCATAATTTTAAATAGCTATTATTTAACATTAAGATAAGACATTATATTGCTACTACTGAGATTTGTTAAAGTGGACACTAATTTATAACCTAATTTTGACATTACAAAATTGCATGAAAATTGTGTTTCATTAAGAAGAGTTGAATTAATTTCTTGTATCCAATCAAGAAATTGCTCCTTCGATTTCCTAAAAGTACTTGAACCTAGATTCATTTTAATTGATGTGTGCTTTTTAAGAAAATCTTTAACACTTGGATGAAAAGTTAACTGAATGTCTTTAAATATTTTCGTCACAACTCCAGTTGGGTCCTGACAAAAATCCTCGTATCGTAAAAGAAAAATTCTATCAGTATATTTCTGGGAAAACTCTACATAAAACTTTAAGTCATCCTCCATATTTGAACAGAGTATTCTCGGATCAGAGCAATATTTTGTTTTGCAAAATTTTACTGATGTCATTCTGGAATTCATAATGGCCCTTGGATCTCTTACCAACAGTATAACGTAAGTGTTCATGGCATGATCCTCAAACATAGGTTTCAAAAATTTTATTCCAAGTCTGGTGAGTTTTATTCCTGTCCATTTGTAAGACTTACAAATTGTTTCAAGATGTTTTGTCCAATAACATGCGGTTTGGTTTTTCAGTCCTCTTTCTTCACAGTATTTCATTAATTTTTTGTTTCGTCTAAATGTGTAAGACAAAATACTGGCTTTTGAAAGATATTCTGAGTTATATCTGAAATATACGAGTATATATATATATATTATATATATATATATATATATATATATATATATATATATATATATATATATATATATATATATATATATATATATATATATATATATATATATATATATATATATATATATATACAGTGGCGGCTCGTGTAAACTTGGCAAGGAGGGGCTGCATATATATATATATATATATTATATATATATATATATATATATATATATATATATATATATATATATATTATATATATATATATATATATATATATATATATATATATATAATATATATATATATATATATATATATATATATATATATATATATATATATATATATATATATATATATATATATAATATATATATATATATATATTATATATAATATATATAAATTTCAAACGTACCTTACTTATTCTGGAAATATCGAAATTTGGAAGCATCTATATATCAATGCAAATGTTTTGACATTCGTATTATTATTTTTAGCTTTCATTTCATTTTATATTATTATTATTATTATTATTATTATTATTTTATTATTATTATTTTTTAAGATTAAGTTCTTGGAAAGCTTTCTGATATTATTATTTAAAAATAAGATTAGTTCTTCGAGTTTTAGATGTCGAAAAGTTTTCAATTACTTTTTCATTGAAATCTGGTATTTTACAGACCATTTCACTCTCTATTGAAAGCATCGTTAATGCATTCAATCTCTCGTTGCACATGGTACTACGTAAAAAAGTTTTTATTCTCTTCAAAGTCGAGAAACATCTTTCTGCTTAAGACGTCGTCATCGGAGTTGTAATTAAAATTTGTAGTAGTCTGGTGATATTTGAAAATGTTGATCCTAAATTTTCATCGCTTACCATGTCTAACATTGCAATAAGGGTTCTTGAGTGGTGCATATCTGTTCTTGAATAAAACACGGAGAGTTCTGTTCTCAGGTTTTCTTTTTTCCAACATCGGGTAAGCAGCAACAGCTTGGTCGAGTGCATCGCTCGGAAAATGTTTCATATATTCATGGAAATTGTCTATTAGAAGAAGTTTACTAGCTTCCAGATGTTTAGTGAAGCTAAACCTCTCTCTACATTGAATCAAAATAACGTCACAAACCTCTTTTGCAGAAATTGATCTATCTGTGTTAAATTTTCTTCTTTTGGTTCAAAAGGAAACGAAATACTAATATTTTCATCCCTTTTTTTGAATTTCAGATTTAAAAGTTTGTAAATAGTTATTAGCTTTGACTGAATCAATTAATCTAGATTGAAGCTGAGAAAACATAATGTCAACATGAGGCATTACTTTTGAGAAAAAGTTCAACCAAAATTCGAATTCGAAATCATTCAGAAGTCTCTTAATGCCTGCTGCTGCAGATCCAGTTTCTCTTGATTTAGATGCTTCTAATATGCTGCAACATTCAATTATTTGGTCTTTCATCTCCTTAACAGCGTTAACAGTTCTACTCTTGAAATTCCAACGCGTAGAAGATGGTCTCGGAACTCTGCGACCAGCAATATTTTCTAAAGTACTCATTCTTTGAGGGGACCTTGAGAAAAAATTTGGTATTCCAGACAAGCTGTTGAAAAATACTCGAACATTAGTATTTTGTGACGTCGCTTGTTCCAATAATAAGTTTATTTGATGCGCATAACAATGAACAGAGTGAGCATTACTATATGCTTCCTTTATTCTGCTTTGCACGCCTTTGTTTACTCCACTGAGAGCGGCTGCACCATCAGGTTTGAGCAATAAGCTTGTGAGGACTTTCTCCAATCAGAATTTGAAGTTCTCGAAGTAGTATACTTGATAATGCCTCTGCTGTTTGATTGACAGGATTAAAAATCCCCAAAATCTCTCCACAGGTTTCCCTTGGTGTTCATATCTTAAAACAATTACCATTTGAGTTTTATCGTGAATATCAGTTGTCTCATCACACATAACTGCCAAATACTCTGCTTGCTTTACTTCTTCTTTGATCTTATTTTTGCATATTACTAGCATAGATTCTAAAAGCTCGTTTTGTATAGATTTAGAAGTTCCTTTAAAAATAATTGAGCTATTCAAGTGAGCCTTAAAACTGGAGTCCAGTTCACAAGTAAAATCAACTAAACCTCTAAATACTCCTGAATTTTCAGAAGCCTGAGTTTCATCATGACCTCTAAGGGGGAGTTCATATTTTCCACAAAATTTTATACAGTTGATAATTTTTGATAAAACATCCCTATTTTTTCTAATTTCTTATTTTGCTGTGCAATTGAGAGTTTATATGCATTATCCAATTGAGTGGCAATATTCACTTTGCCCATCATATGTAAATCAATCATATTATTTTTATGTTTGATTGAATTTTGATGTTTCCTAATTTTGTCTTGTAAATGCTTCAAGTCAATAACACCACCTCTAGTCCATACTGGATCACCGCCAAACAATATGCACGGGAAACAGAACAATGCATTTTTCTCATCACAGCCGCAAATCCAATTACATTTTTCATACACACTACTATGAAAATGACGTGTGAATGTTTTTTGTTATTATTATATTTTTTGCTTAGAACTTCTCTGTTCAATAGACAAAATTGGAGTAGGCCTCCCTTTTTCTTTAATATTTATTTCTCATTGATTGTCAACTGAGAAAATGTTATGTCTTGTAAATTTTTAACAGAATTCATCTATAAGAAATAATATATATATATATATTATATATATATATATATATATTATATATATATATATATATATATATATATATATATATATATATATATATATATATATTATATATGTGTGTTGTTTGTGTGTGTGTGTAAAATTTCAAAATTTATATATATATATATATATATATATATATATATATATATTATATATATATATATATATATATATATAATATATATAAATTTCAAACGTACCTTATTTATTCTTGAAAACTTGCTTACATTCTTATTTAAAAATAAGATTAGTTCTTTTAATTTTAGATGTCGAAAAGTTTTCAATTATTTTTCATTGAAATCTGGTATTTTAAACATTTCGCTCTCTATTGAAAACATCGCTAATACATGGTACTACATTTAATAGTTTTTATTCTATTCAAAGTCGAGAAACATCTCTCTGCTTCAAACGTTGTCATCGGAGTTGTAATTGCTTTCATATAAATAATGTTTTAAAAGCATACTGTCATATTACACCAAATTATTAAATTTCACATTTTTTTACACTATTCTTACTCAATCGTAAATTTATCTTCCTTCAAAATTGGAAAAATTTAATCTCACAAAAACAGACTTGCCAAACGTACGTCTTTCAACATAAAAAACAATTATTACGTACGTTTTAAAATTATTATAAGATTTTTTCCTATTCCCAATTATTCTTACTTAAAATTCTGCAAGGATTACAAAAATGTTAGCCTTTTTAATGTACTTTTATAGTTTTTGTAATATTTAAGTATGTAGAAAAGCTGGCATATGTTTATATATATTATATTATATATATATATATATATATATATATATATATTATATATATATATATATATATATATATATATATTATATAATATATCGAACAAGAAAAAAAAAAAAAAAATAAAACTTGTAATTTTCTTCCACAATTAAAAAAAACACCTCCGTCGAGGTGAGACTTTAAACAACTGTCGTAAGTTGCTAAATTACCGTGGTTGCTATATCTGGCTTATTAGGGCTTGAAATTTTACAGCCATTTTTTATAATGGCAATGCTTGAAAAATAATATCGTACCCAAAAATTTGAAGATGCCAAATGCATTACTTTCTTATTTTCTTTAATGATTTTTACTTTTTATGTATTAAGTTGAAAATGAATTTAAATCACTTTTCTCTGACAAAAATTTCATATTTATATCAAATCTACGCCTGGTATTTTTAATTTGGAGGGGCTGCACCGGAATAATGACGAGCGCCACTATATATATATATATATATATATATATATATATATTATATATATATATATAATATATATATATATATATATATATATATATATATATATATATATATAATGAGTTTTAAAAAATTCATAAATATTTAAGTAAAGTTAATAATATAACAAATATAAATATTTTTCCACCATAAACTCTATCACGTTTAAAGGAAATAAAAAAATCTCATACCAAATATACGGAGGTAGAGTTAAGATTATTTACTATTTATTTATTTATTCTTTATTTACTATTATTTATTATTTCCCCCCGGTCCACCAATAATCTGATGCTACTGGTAGAACTTCTTCATTGAAAAAAATGAATTTAAATGGATACACTATGGCTGGATAGTTTAAAATGTAAAACGCCATCTAGTGTATTGAAATTAAAATATGCTAGAAAATTTTATTTTTTATTCTCATTTGTAACCCCATTAATAAAATATTATTTCATAATGGGGCATCTTGCTATATATATATATATATATATATATATATATATATATATATATATATATATATATATATATATATATATATATATATTATATATATATATATATATATATAATATATATATATATATATATATATATATATATATATATATATATATATATATATATATATATATATATATATATATATATATATATATATATATATATATATATATATATATATATATATATATATATATATATATATATATATATATATATATATATATATATATATATATATATATATATATATTATTTTTTTTTTTTTTTTTTTTTTTTTTTTTTTTTTTTTTTTTTTTTTTTTTTTTTTTTTTTTTTTTTTTATATATATATATTATATATATATTATATGTATATATATATATATATATATATATATATATATTATATATATATATATATCTCATCCGGTGGGCAAAGGCCGGAGGCCTACTGAATTCCGGAGTTGGAAAAATTCTATACTGGTCGATGTGGCCGACGTGTCCAGATACACGGCTTTTGAAAGTATGCAAGTCAAAGGAAGTTGGAAAACAGATGAAGAGTGTGTTCCAGACTTTACCAAGTAGAGTTTATGTAAGATTGAGCATAGCGGTTAGTCTGGGGTCAGAGAGTTGGACAGAGAAAGGATGAGACTGTGTAGAAGTCGAGTCTCCGGGATCTTCTCAATGGGGAGGTATGCGACGAGAGAGTTCAGAAGAGCAGTGTCCGTTGTAATAGCGATAGTATAGAGAGAGTGACGCAACAATTCGAGGGCAGAAAAAGAGATTTGGAGAGAGTTAGTAAGAGCAGGAGAGTTGATGAGACGAAATGCTCTAGACTCCACCTTTCAAGCAAAACTGTATGAGTGGAGCCACCCAGATGTGTGAAGCGTACTCCATAAAGGGGCGAACAACACCCAAAAAAAGCAAACTGAGGTGGCGTGCGTAATTCTGAAGGCGCCTCAGAACACCCCCTCTTAGAAGCTTGTTTAGAGAGAGAGTAATGTGATCTTTCCAAGAAAGAACGAGAAAAAGAAACACGAGAATTTAAGAACAGATGAGGTTTGAGTTTGTGTTTTTGAATAAGATATCATAGTTGTGGAAGATTGTGTCGAGTGAGAGATGGAGGAACTGAGTTTTTGAGGCTTTGAAAACAACCATGTTTCTCTGCCACAATTGAATTTGAGAAAGATCAGAGGTTATTTCTGGATTCAATTAACTGTTGTTTGGAGTCTTTCAAACTGAAAGGAGTAATGAGTGTGGAGTCATCAGCATAGGAGTGGATAGGAGATGAAGTAATAGAAAGAAGTCATTAATGAAAAGTAAAAAGTGTTGGGGATAGGGAAAAACAGAACCCTAGAAACACCACTGTTAATAGGTTCTACACAGAAAGAAAGGATGGCGTGGCCGTCTACAACAGTACTATAGAACGACCGTAAAGGAAATCAGAGAGAAGATCACAGAGGATAGATAAAAGAGGGAAGTTTTGAATCAAAGCTTTGTGCCAGACTCTATCGAGGCTTTCGATATGTCTGCGCGAAGCAAAGGATCACCGAAATGCCGAAGAGCGGAGGACCAAGAGTGAGAGAAGGGAAAGAGATCACCAGTAGAGCGTTTCTACGAAACCCATACTGGCGATCAGAGATAAGATTGAAGAATTGAGATGTTTCCAGATCTTCCTGTTGGATAGATTCGAAAACTTAGAGAGAACGGAGGTAAAGAAATGGACGGTAGTTTAGGGTTGAGAGGGATCCTCTTTTTCGGCACGGCTGAATGAGCGCACGTTCAGCAGAAGGGAAGGTCGAATGAAGGCAAAGACAAAATAGTTTACCAAGGCAGGGTGCAAGTCGGAAGCACAAGTTTTGAGAACCACAGGAGGTATTCGGGACCGTGGCCTTCTTAGTATTAAGCTCAGAGAGAGCAAATAACGTCTTTAGAAAATTATAATTTTAGGCATAAATGAGTTGGAGGGGGTTGAGGAGGAGGAATAGATTCGGAATCGTCTAAGGTAGAATTAGCAAAAGTTTGATCGAGAGTTCAGCTTTAGAAGAAGGTAAACGGCAGTTGTGCCGTCGGAAGATACTAAAGGAGGGAAAGAGGAAGAAGCAAAGTAGAGTTGATTTTTTTGCAAATGCCAGAAAGAGCGTGAGGGAGGAACCAGAAAGATTATTTGCATTTTTTACGGAGAAAAGTTTTTGGTTGTTACGAAGGATAGATTTTGCACGATCCGGAATGAAATATAAGTTGCATGA
>SEYY01001251.1:0-7500 GCA_009176605.1 Armadillidium nasatum
AAATATTTTTCTCAGCAAATTAAAATGTAAATTTGTAAAAGTTTTTTAATTTAAAAATGGAAACTATATCATGTTTAAATAATAAAATATTGTTTTGTTAGAAATAAAAAAAGAAAAAAAGAAAAAATGCTTCTTAATTAACTAATTTAAGATTCTCTCTCTCTCTCTCTCTCTCTCTCTCTCTCTCTCTCTCTCTCTCTCTCTCTCTCTCTCTCTCTCTCTCTCTCTCTTCTGTTATATTTAGCGTACGTTTATGAGACAGCTGACTGAATTTAGTTCTTAATAATTAAAAGAAATTGTGATCATTAACCCCAATACCAGATCAAACACTTTTATCCCTCCATTAAAAAAAAAAAAAAAAAAAAAAAAAAAAAAAAAAAAAAAAAATTATTTAGAGAGAAAGAAAGCTGTTGACAAACTAGTTACAACATGTAATAACTAACATCGTAACAATGGTATCATTCATTGCCCATTTGTTAAAATTTGGCATTGTTTTAAGCAACAAAGGGATATTATTCTTTGATTCCTTACAAATCCTTTTTTATTACGTTTCAAACCTAATAATAATAATAATAATAATAATAATAAATATCTAGAAAACTTTTTCACGCTTTTAAACTAATCTGTTTTTTATAAGCAAATAAATTTACTGAATTATATATATATATATATATATATATATATATATATATATATATATATATATTATATATATATATAATATATATATTATATATATATAATATATATATATATATAATATAAAGAAAATTAATGTCTGCTATTGGACTCGAACCAACAACCTTTAAGATGGTAAGTTTACCGTACTGACCACTCTGCTACGGCAGTACAAAAGGGAATTGCATTGGAGCCTGCTCATGATTTAT
Source organism: Armadillidium nasatum (assembly GCA_009176605.1). Taxonomy (NCBI): domain Eukaryota; kingdom Metazoa; phylum Arthropoda; class Malacostraca; order Isopoda; family Armadillidiidae; genus Armadillidium; species Armadillidium nasatum. Next base: position 888 of record SEYY01001251.1, read on the forward strand.
ATTCACGACGTCAAGCCAAAAGGACTCCACCATCTGCAACACGAGCAAGGGGCAACGGTATCAAAGGTCGATCCAGAGGGTCAGCAGACTATTAAAGGTTTTTGGTTTCGAGTCCTATAGCAAAATTTTTCTATATAGAAATTGTCTGTGAGAGGTTATAGCAGACTTTAAAATCTTGAATATACTGTCTGCGAGGATGAACTAGACCTTTGACCCCGTTGCCCTGCTCGTGTTGCAGTCGGGGGAGACCTTTGGGCTTGACGTCATGAATGTAAATCCGTGAACAAGTTCAATGCGATTGCCTTTGGTACTGCCGTAGCAGAGTGGTCAGCGCGCTAGACTTACCATCTTTAAGGTTGTTGGTTCGAGTCCAATAGCAGACATTAATTTCTTTATAGAAATAGTCTGTGAGAGGTTATAGCAGACTTTAAATTCTTGATATATATATATATATATATATATATATATATATATATATATATATATATATATATATATATATATATATATATATATATATATATATATATATATATATATATATATATCAGAAACGGATATACGAGTATAAATTTAAAAATCAATATGATGTAAGTTAGTTTTCAGATTTTTCTTTCTTGTCAAAAACATTTGTCCTGCCGGCAACTCAAAACATTCCTCTGAGAAAAATATTTCTAAAAATAAGCTAAAATTTCTGTGAAGAAACGTTTCTTATATCGATTATGAGTTAAATTTGTATTCGTTTTTATCAAAAATCTGAAATTATAAAAGTAGGCGTGGCTTATATATTTAAACTTTTCGTTTAACGGTCGATGTTGACTCATTATTCTTTTCAAGTCGATTCTGTTCGTGAAGTTTACAAAATAAATTCTATAGTCAAGTGAATGATATTTAGGAAAAAAAAAAATCATTAAGAAAAAGGAACAATGGGTGTGGATTTAAATTCATTGGCAAATGTTTCTACAAATCTGACAGAGGAAGAGAAAATACGAAGGGAAAATATCAAGGAATGGAGCCGAGTGGAAATTTCCATGATCATACCTAAGGCTCCTCTCTCTCTCTCTCTCTCTCTCTCTCTCTCTCTCTCTCTCTCTCTCTCTCTCTCTCTCTCTCTCTCTCTCTCTCAAATAAAATAATAATAATAATAATAATAATAATAATAATAATAATAATAGCTTTCCCTGATATATTTAAACAATTTTTGCTTAATTTTAATTCTTTCATTAGTTTAGCAGGAAATGACGTACATATTAATCCGTGAGAATGAGGTTGCTAAAGTAAATGTTAAAAAAAAATAATGAAATATTAAAGAACTGTTTAAATAAGGGTTAGGGTTTGTCAATTGAGTGTTTCGTAAAGTAAAACACGACTATACTTTTTGTTTTTTAATGGCATATTTAGTTATCAGAAAAAAATTTTTTTTATTTATGGGAACAAATAGTATTGTAAGGTTTGATTTTTCATCACGCAAATTCAATCAGATGCGATAGTATTATTTTTATTATTAAATTTATCAAACATGCGAGGAAGACCTAATAATCAGTTTCAAATTAATAATAATAATAATAATAATAATAATAAAAATAATAATAATAATAATAATAATAATAATAAAATAATAATAATAATAATAATAATAATAATAATAATAAGTAGAAGAAAAAACAAAAAGACAGAGTGAATAATAATAATAATAATAATATAATAAAATAATAATAATAATAATAATAATAATAATAATAATAATAATAATAATAATAATAATAATAATAATAATAATAATAATAATAATAATAATAATAATAATAATAATAATAATAATAATAATAATAATAATAATAATAATAATAATAAATTATTATTATTATTATTATTATTATTATTATTATTATTATTATTATTATTATTATTTTGAAATGATGATAATAAAAGGTCTCCCTTTCTATACACACATTCTATGGATGGAAAAGCCAGAGGAATAATAATTAGTTAAAGTCCGACATGCCTCAATTCACGGCGTTTGAAGGTGCGCAAGTCAGAGGAAGTTGGGAAAATAGATAAAGGGAGTGTATTTTTGTCAACACTTTAAAAGTCGAGTACACATAATATTGAGCATAGCGGTGTATAGAAAGGCATGTCGCACGAGCCCTTCTCAATGGAGGACATGTGCAATTAGTGTGTTCGGAAGAGCAGTGTCTGTTGTAATGGTAATAGTATAAAGAGAGTGACACAACATTTCAACGGGAGAAAAGACTGTAGAGAGTGAGAGTGAGAGAGTTATAAGACGAAAAACACAGACTCCAACTTTTCAGGAAGATCTGTGTGAGTGAAACCACTCTAAAAATCAAAGGCATTTTCCCGGATATGGCATGCGTCACTGCTTTCCAAGTTCCCTTCCATTGGGTTTCCTCCTTTTCTCTGCTTATTTTTGTCTAGCTTGTTAATCGTTCCATTTCTATTGTTATTGATGGAGCGACTTCTTCCTTTTTTGTCAATAGTAGTGTTCCTCATTTTTCTGTCTTGTCTCCTACTATATTCCTACTTTTCGTTAATGATCCCAGTGAGGTCACCTCAACTTATCGAGTCAAAAGCTAAAAGACTTTATAAACTGTTCCGTTCTTTCCAGTTTACATGATCCTCTTTCGTATTGGTACCACAGATGGAAATGCTCGAGGGATTTGACTGCTCGTCTACCTCCACCTTTACGTCTTCCTCGTAACACAAACGGTGCATTGTCAGCACATGAATTTTGTGGGCATAAACAACTCCAGGTTTTTCCTTGAAGTACTTTCGTCTTTCCAATCACCTTTGTCTTGTGGATTTCTCTTACTTCTTCTCTATTTCTAGCCGAATTTAATCCCAATTACTTTAAAGTTTACGGCTGTGCTCACCTACGAAGGTTGCGTTAGGTGGGAATTGTAGTTTTTTTTATTCTTATATCTTGACACGCCCTCCTTGATTAAGGTAAGCGGTGGTGATAACTATTATAAAATGAGGAAGATATACTCCAAACAGGGCGAACAACACCAATACAAAGAGCATACAACTGAGGTGACACGATGAAATTCCGAAAGAATCTCAGAACATCAAGCCGCAAAGAAGCTTGTTAGAAAGAGAAGTAATTTGATCCTTCCAAGAAAGATCACTAGAAAAAAATATACCGAGAATATTAAGGGCAGAGGAAGGTTTGAGCACTGTGCTTTCTAACAAGATCTCATAGTTGTATGAAAGGTTGTGCCGAATAGAGAGATGGAAGAATTGAGTTTTTGAGAAATGGAAAACAACCATTCTTTCTCTGTCCTAATTAAAAATTAGAGAAAGATCAAAGGTTAGTTGCTCTAACGTCACCTTCCTAGCGTGAATTAGATGGTGTTAGGTGAGTCATCTTTTATAATAAAAGGAGTAAGGAAGGGTGGAATCATCAGTATAGAAATTGATACTTGATGAAGTAATAGTAGGAAGGACATTTTTGAAAAGTGGAAAAGGGTTGGTGATTGAACACAGCTCTGAGGAACATTATTATTAATGAATTTAAAAGAAGAAAGGAAACAATTTACAACAGAAGCTACAGAAAGACCGGAAAGAAAGTCAGAGAGAAGGATAGATACCGTAAGAGGTAAGTTATGAATTCAAAGCTTTGTGTCAGACTTTATATAAAGTCTTCAGTATGTTTATCATATTGAAGAGGATCAAGGGTCAGATAGAAGAGAAGATCCCCAGTAGACCATTAGAGCGTTTCTTATGAAAGCATACTTCGGATCAGAGAAAAGATTAGATAAATTGAGATGTTTCCAAATCTTCAAATAATAATTATGGAGAGGGGAAGAATGTACTCTATCTTGGAGTTTAGCCAGATTGTCAGATCGGTTAGTAACACCAAAGTGCCAGAAATATGTCCTAGCCGAAGGTGGAGGTCGTCCTTGAGGAAGACTTGAAAAGACAGAACAAGATACAGAGATAAGAAGGTAGAAAGACAGAGATGAAATAATTCCCGGGCAGCTTACAAACTCAGAAGCACAAGCTTTGAGAACCGCAGGAGGGTAACCATCAGGACTGCACCTCTTCTTAGTGTTACGATCAGAGAGAGCATACATAATAACTTGAAAAATATTACAATGTTAGACATAAATGAGTTGGAGGGGTTGAAGTTTTAGAATAGCTCCGGAAAACGTTTTAAGTGGAATTAAAGGCAAACGTGTGAGTGAAGAGTTTAGCTTTAATAGAAGGGAAAACGGCCGCTTATGTTGTCGAAAGATACAAGAGGATAGTAATAGGAAGAAGCAAAGCTAGATTTGACATTTTTAGCAAAATGTCAGAACTGGCGTGAGAAAAAGGAATCTGAAAATTTATTGTATTTTCTACGGAGAAAAGAGTTTTTGGTGTTAAAGAGAATGGATTAGGAACGATTCCTGGATGAAATATTAGTTGTGTTAGTTTCAGAAGTTTGAAGAAGACGGTAATTCTAAACGAAGAATCTAGAACACGAGAATTAGAAGAGTTAGACAAAGATTTATTAGGTATAGAAGGGAATGAATGTGAAAAGTACGCCTCCAGAGAGAATCACCTCGGTTATGTGCTCAGCGCACTCCTAGGGATCCTTCCAACAGAAGCAGTAATCATTTCATGGGATATCAGAGAAATAAAACCGCAAGTCAAATCAGTTAGCGGCACAGAAGTGCCAGAAAAATATCCTTACTGAAGTCGGAGGCCGTTTTTGAGGAAGACTTAAAGAGACAGAGCAAGATACAGAGATAAGGTGATCGGATGACCAAAGGGAAAGAGTTTAGCAGTGTATGGAGAAGAATAAGAGATTAATGAAAGATCAGGTATGGTGTGTTCATCAACAAGATGGTCAGGGATACGGGTAGAGGGATTGCACCAATTGCCCAAGGTTGCTCTGATAAGAAAAGTAGTTGGTATGTTAACCAGCTTTATTATGAGAACTTGATGTAGCTATTGTCTGTGGCGAACGTTGAAAGAATAAGAAAGAATGGACTCTTATTTTGAATTTAGTTAATCGAAGAATTTTTAATAATCAGAACAAATAGACCGAACAGATGCATTTAACTTTAGAATTGCTAGAAAGTTTTTAACTACAAAGTAGATAATTCAGAAGACTCCAAATTAGATACATGAGAACAGAAGACATCGTTGCACCCAAATATGCAATATTCAACTTTGGCTGAAAACTAAGAGTAGTGACAGAGTGAGGTAACAGTTTGCCTTCGAAGCACTCATGCACCAGAGTTTCAGTTAAGGAAAAGAGATGAGGTCTAGAAAAAGAGAAACGGTGTTCGGCAAAGTGGAAATCAGACAAGAGGCCTCGAATGTTTTAGGAAATAATAGACAAAAGAAAACCATGCCCAGTGCAAATGGGCAGCTTGGTGTAATTTTATGTTTGGAAGAGGGAATTCTACAGGTCGCGAGGTGGCAAGAATGTTATTCCAATTGGCAGCCCCCATCTCTTAAAAAATTTGCTGCAGTTTACCAACAATTATATAAAACAGACAGACAAGAAAGAGTATCTGCTTCGTCAGTCTTGTTTGGAAATGATGTGACCTTCAAGGGAGCTGTTATCACAATTTATCATATCAATCACAAATAGGCAAATTTGAATCCACAAGGATTATTCGCATTAATGTATGAATAGCGGTTTTTGGTTGCATCTTACAGGTTAATTCGTTCTACCAGAACCCATTAATAGCTATCTTTATTTACAGTTCTAAAGAACGCAGTTTCAGTCCTTCTCAAAGATGCGCCAGTATATATATATTCGAAGATCCATGATGATGATGATGCATAATGAAGTTCTAGAACATCAACATCAACATGATTATTAGACAGTATTTGTACATTATCTTCCTTGGGAAATGGATTGGAAGATTAGGGCCGAAGTCATGGCCCTAAACACTCCTTATTTGTGGGACATCATAAGACTCATTTATTCGCACTGTTAGAGCGGCTTCGTAGCCGGAACAAAAAAAGTATTTTATTTTAAAATAAAATGATCTGCAGCTGGAGCAATAATTGGAGCCGATAAAACAATTTACTGGCTCTGGTGTCTAGTCTAATGCAATGATTCTATGAGAAAATATGTGTAACTCCTAAAAAAACAATTCGGATATAGACAAAAATGTGGAAGAAATGCTTTATTCGACTATTATACTTGTTATCGGCTGTATAGCGTAATCTAAACATCTGTTGTGATTTATGCGGAGGTCAGTATCACATACTATCGTCTTGCAGTCGTAATATTCTTGTTTTAAAAGTTATATTTTGCAATATCTCTTTAAACGAAGAGTTTCCCTAAATACATCTACAGTATAATTTTTTTTAACTTATACTACTGTGAATCACATCCCGAAATATGCTCACGCATTTCTTTACCCCTTTCCTAATTTCCTTCCTTATACATACTCTAATGGAAAAAATGCTAAAGACCAACAAATGTTGGTGGGAAAAAGAATTAATTTCCAAATTAAAGTCCAAAATGATCCTATATTCTGCTTTTGAAACTGTGTAAGTTAAAAGAAGTTCCAAAAATAAAAGAAGGAAGAGTGTTCCATCCTTAATCAGAATAGGAGACATAAGAATAATCATTGTTGTTAAGGAT
>SEYY01001251.1:27500-37500 GCA_009176605.1 Armadillidium nasatum
GAGGAGGATGTGCTAAAATGGTTTGGACATATGTGAAGAATGAAAGAGAACAGAATGGTTGGCAAGGTACGTAAATCCGATGTAGATAGGAGAAGGGTAGGGGGAGGGGAAGGCGGAAGTGGGGATGGATGGATGGAGTGAGAGTGATTTTGATGGAAGGAATTTGAGTTTAGACGAGGGTAGAAGATTTGTGGAGACAGAGATGGAGGGAGGTGGTGAAAGCGTTGAAAGGTAAGAATAGTTATGTTTGTAAAGGAATTGTGGCGGGCACCACCTCACGAAAGTGGGAAAGGTTATAGTGATATATTATATATATATATATATATATATATATATATATATATATATATATATATATATATATATATATATATATATATATATATATATATATATATATATATATATATATATATATATATATATATATATATATCCGCATATATTATATACATATATCCTCATCAAAAATTAACATCCGCATCCGCATCCTCATCAAAATTAACATCCGCATCCGCATCCGCATCCGAATTTTTCGAAAATTCAACATCCGCATCCGCATCCGCATCCGCACTTTCGAAAATTCAACATCCGCATCCGCATCTGCATCCGCATCCGCACTTTCGAAAATTCAACATCCGCATCCGCATCCGCATCCGCACTTCTCCAAAATTCAACATCCGCATCCGCATCCGCATCCGCAAATTGGAAAATATGACATCCGATCCATCACTAATATATATATATATATATACTTTGTCTCCACTGGTGGGCGTAAGTCGGAGGCCTACCAATATCCACCAGAGCTGGGGAACAGTCGGATCTGGTCGCTAATAGCCGAAGTAACTCGATTCACGGCGTTTAAAACTGTGCAAGTCAAAGTATGGACATCACGATCGATGGCCAGACCGATATTAACGGACTATCTATGATATTAACACTAGATAGACCGATACTTATGCTTCCCATACTCTTTCCTCAGCCCTTTTTGAAGGAAATTTGAAAGGAATTCGTCCCATGTTCTTTCTTGAACCCTTTCAGACGGGTTTTTGAACTGAATTCCTCAGAAATGATTTACCTGGAATTCGAACCAGAGCCGCTGCAACATCCGCATCCGTCTTTGGCTTTTCACAGCAGTTGAAAGTCGAGTACTTCCTGGCCTTGCTCTCTTTCCTGACCCATTTTGGGGACAAGGACCCACAATGGAGAGTGGAACCCCTCACCTCACATTCCTCGCACCTCCCCTCCCTTCTCGTTTTAAAGGACTGGAGACGTAGCCATAGCATCTCATTTATTCACACGGTATTCATCTCAGTCGTTTTGGATTTCAGGAAACTTGATTTTCATCTCCGTAGATTTTCTTTCATATACTTTTTACGCTGATTTTTCGTCAAAAATGCAGAGTTCAAATCTATCACTGCGAGATTTCAAACTTGTGAACATCACTTTCGAATTCAGGCGCTTTAACCACTAGACCACGAGATCTTTCTAATATAATAGTACAATAATCTTTTTAAGTCATGTACTGTACATCAGTTTTACAAATTCCTAAATTTCCATTTTACCCAACATTTATTTATTCCATTTTATTCCACTTTACATTCTTTGCATTTACATTTTATTTCACTATACATATATTATTATTCCATATTATTTAATATATTCTAAGCTAATACCCGTTTTCTTTACTAAGCTATAACTAAAATAATCCGTAATTTTCCTTTTCTACTCAGATTTTAAATTTTTTTTTGAAGGAATACATTAAAGTACATGCATATAAGCATACACTTCCCAAATAACCTCATGCACACCACGTGCATCAATTTTACAAATTTCTGAAGTTTCATTTTACCCAACATATATTTATTACATTTTAAATCATTTTGCATTCTTTACATTTAGATTTTATTTCACTTTACATATATTATTTTCCTTATTATTTAATTTACTCTAAATTAACATCCGTTTTCTTCACAGAGCTATAACTAAAATAATTTGTTATTTTCCTTTTCTACCCAAATTTTTAAAATTTTTTAATGCAATACATTAAAGTATATTCATGCATATACATACAATACCAAAACAACCTAATGCTCACATATACAGACACATGCACTCAAATACATATATATATATATATATATATATATATATATATATATATATATATATATATATATATATATATATATATATATATATATATATATATATATATATATATATAGAGAGAGAGAGAGAGAGAGAGAGAGAGAGAGAGAAAATTAACGTCTGCTATTGGACTCGAACCAGCGACCTTTAAGATGGTAGTCTTATGCATTATCCATTAGGCTACGGCGATACAAAAGGAAATCACTTCGGAACTTGCTCACAACATTCCGCCGCAACGTCAAATCCCAAAGGATCTCCCCGCCGCAACTCGGGCGAAGGGCAACGAGGTCAAAGGTTGAATCCATTATTCCCAGACAGTTATATAACAGAGATTTTTAGTCTGCTAAAACTCTCACAGACTATTTCTATATAGAAAATTAATGTCTGCTATTAGACTCGAACTGAAGCGATTTCCTTTTGTATCGCCGTGGCCTAATGGATAACGCATAAGACTACCATCTTAAAGGTCGCTGATTCGAGTCCAATAGCAGACATTAATTTTCTATATAGAAATAGTCTTTCACTCCTCTAGTATCTTTTGACGGTTCAACTTCCGTTTTGCCTTCCTCTAAAGCTTAACTCTTTGCTCAAACTTTTCCCTTAAATTCAACCTTAGACGATTCCGGAGCTGTTCCTACTCCTTCAACCCCCTCCAACTCATTGCAATTTCTTCTAAAGACGTCACTTCTGCTCTCTCTGAGCTTAACACTAAGAAGGCATACCGTCCTGATGGTTTTCCTCCTGTGATTCTCAAAACTTGTGCTTCCGAGCTTTCACCCTGCCTTGGTAAACTATTTCGTCTATGTCTTTCTACTTCAACCTTTCCTTCTTGCTGGAAACGTGCGCTCATTCAGCCTGTGCCGAAGAAGGGGGAGCCCTCTCAGCCCTCTAACTATCGTCCTATTTCTTTAACCTCCGTTCTTTCTAAAGTTTTCGAGTCTATTCTTAACAGGAAGATTTGGAAACATCTCAATTCTTCAAATCTTATCTCTGATCGCCAGTATGGCTTTCGTAAGAAACGCTCTACTGGTGATCTTCTTTCCTTTCTCTCTGACTCTTGGTCCTCCGCTCTTCGGCATTTCGGTGAATCTTTTGCTGTGGCGCTGGACATATCGAAGGCTTTCGATAGAGTCTGGCACAAAGCTTTGATTTCCAAACTTCCCTCTTTCGGAATCTATCCTTCTCTCTGTGGCCTTTTCTCTGATTTCCTTTCTGGTCGTTCTATAGCAGCTGTTGTAGACGGCCACCGTTCATCCTATAAATCTATTAATAGTGGTGTTCCTCAAGGAGCTGTCCTATCCCCAACACTTTTTCTCCTTTTCATTATTGACCTTCTCTCTATTACTCATCTCCTATCCACTCCTATGCTGATGGCTCCACCCTTCATTACTCTTTTCATTTTGAAAGGCGTCCCTCCCAGCAACAGTTAATATAGGCAAGGAGGGTTTCCTTGGAGCAACTAACCTTTGATCTATCTCTCATTTCAAATTGGGACAGTGAAAACATGGTCGTTTTCAATTCCTCAAAAACTCAATTCCTCAATCTCTCTACTCGACACAATCTTCCACACAACTACGATATCTTCTTCGAAAACACGCAACTCAAACCTTCATCTCTGCCTTAATATTCTAGGTGTTTCTTTTTCTCGTGATCTTTCTTGGAAAGATCACATTACCTCTCTTTCTAAACATACCTCCTCCATTAAGAAGGGTTCGTGCGACTCGTCTTTCTACACAGTCTCATCCTTTCTCTGTCCAACTCTCTGACCCCAGACTTAACCGCTATGCTCAATCTTACATGTACTCTACTGGTAAAGTCTGGAACACACTTCCTTCATCTATTTTCCCAACTTCCTATGACTTAGGCACCTTCAAAAGCCGTGTATCAGGTCATGTCGGTCTTTGATTTGACCATGTTCCCGACTTTTCCCCCAACTCTGGTGGAACATTAGTAGGCCTCTGGCCTTTGCCCACCAGAGGTGAAATAAAAAAATATATATATATTTATAATTTGAATCTTCATGATCACCCATATAATATATAATTAATTGAACCTTCATATACATTTCTCACCCTACGCTCCATAACTTTTACTTTAAAACTCAATATACAATCTAACTTTTAACACTTGGGCATGATCAAAGACATGCCGATATTTCTGTGGCACATATTTCGTACCCTATTCCCTTCAACCAAAATCTTAATTTCCAAATATATAACCTGACTTTTAGCACTTCGACATAACCAAAAACATGCTATCCTCTGTCCAGCATACAATTTAAAGGACATTACATGTATTTCTTATCTAAATCTTTCAACGTACATCTTAATTCACCATAGTACGCTAAACTTTTTATCATTAAGTTAAAGCATGATCAAAGACATACAGCCTTCTCTTTAACTTATATTTTATTGTACTTATATATATTTTCACCCTAAGCCTCATCAATATATAACATAAATCCCTGCATTTGACCTATCTTTTGTATTTAATGTATGAACAAAGTAATGCTAGTATCTATCTGGTACGCAAGTTATAGAACTTTTCATTCACTATTCACCTCAAAACTATTCATCATTTAATTTGATTTTCCATGGTTAACTCAACATTATCATTAAGGTATGAGCAAAGTCATGCCATCTTCTATCTAGCATACAAATTGCACTACTTATTTTAATATTCATCATAAACTCATAAGCATTTAACTTAATTCTCCATATTCAACTAAAATTTAATGCATAGGTATGGTCAATGATATACCGTTATCTCTCAAACAAACAATTTACAGAACTTGACATATATTTCAAACCTTAGTCCCTCCAGCATATAACTTTATCTATATATACTACCTGACGTTTAGCATTTCAACATGGTCGAACAAAAGTAATCATCTCTCTAGCATGCAATTTATAGAACCTTACATACGTTTCTTGTCTAAATCTATCAACGTATATCTTAATTCACCATAGCTCATTAAACTTTTTATCATTAAGACATGCCTATTTCCCTCTAACACATTATCTATTTGATCTTTATATGCATTTCACATCCCATGCCTCATTAAAATATAATTTAAATATTTGTATTTATCCTAACTTTTGTATTTAATGCATGAACAAAGTCATGCTCGTATCTATCTGGTATGCAAGTTATAGAACTTGTCACTCATTATTCACCTCAAAACTAGTATAATTTAATATGATTTTCCACGGTTAACTTAATTTTATCACTAAGGCATGAACAAAGTCAAGCCATCATCTATATAGCATACACATTACAGACCTTTACATTAATATTAAACATAAACTCTTAGACTTAACTTAATTCTCTATATTCAACTTAGATATGATTAAAGGTATGCCGACATCTCTCTAACACACAATTTATCGAACTTAGCATACAATTCACACCCTAATCCCGCCAACATTTAACTTAATTTTCATTTACTAACTGACTTTTATCATTTCGACATGGTCGAACACGTCATCATCTCTCTAACATGCAATTTTTAGATCCTTACAAACATTTCTTATCTAAATCCTTCAAAATATATTTTATTTTACCATAGCTCACTGAACTTTTTATCATTAAAACATGATCAAAGACATTAACATATCTCGAACAACAATTTATAGATATTGACACATTTCATGCCTTATTCCTCCAAACTTATACTTTAATCTCCATATACTTTAACACTTTGACATGACCAAGCACATTTCACCTTCTCTCTAACATGCAATTTATAGAGCCTTACACACATTTCTTATTTAAATCTTTCAACATATATCTTATTTCATCAAAGCTCACTAAACTTTTTATCATTTAAGACATGATTAAAGACATGCCTATTTCCCTCTAACACATCGTTATTGAGCCTTTAAATACATTTAACACCCTACGCCTCATCAATATATAACTTAAATTTCTGTGCTTAGCCTAACTTGATCACTAAGGCATGATCAAAGACAAGCATACATCTCTCTAACTCATACATTTCTTATCCTAAACTCTTATTTGTATAACATTTATGTCTATGCTTATTTTAAATTCAACATTTTTAAGCATGACCGAAGGAAAACCGAAATATCTTCAACATATAATTTTCAGAACTTTTACTTACATTTTCGTCTCACGTTCTTCAACACGTTCCTTAATCCTCCTCACATCCTCTAACCTTAACCCTTTAATATGATAAAAAGCAACTCCGTAACCCCTCTAACACATAATATTTAACATTGTATACATTTATATCATATGAACTTCAAAACATACCTTATTACATTAAACATTGTCTAACTTTTAACATATGAATAAATTCAAATCTTAATTTCTCTAACACATTTTATAAGGAACTAACTGCTTATACACAACTTATCATTAACACTGAGCATTGAAGTGATCATCAAGGTGTACACTTCTTATTTTTCTTCATCATTCATAACCCTAACACGAAGAGTAAATTAATTTTTCTGTCTGAAGTCTAATTTACGTATACATATTTTTATTATTCATACATATTCTAACTATTTTCTAATTTTCATAAATAATACTCTGGAAGTTTAGACTGATTTTTAATAGCGATGGTTGTTATTTTGCTATACACAGAGATTAAGGATGTGTAAGGAGATTATATACCCAAGATAAATTTTCGTAACTTCATATCGTCCTACATTACTTTTAATAACATGCTAATTATATTTCTTCATATACCTGTTTTTACGCAGTAGCATAAGCAAAGAGCACATATTTAAATATAGAAATACATAAATGAAATTATATTTTGCTGAACTAATACATAAAACAAAAATTACTTTGTTAACTCAAAATGATTTTCTTTCTCTAATAACATTAACCATTACCTAAATTCATGCACTCACACAAATTTAAGCAAGCTTCTAAGGTAATTATTTACATTTGCAAGTCATCTGATTAGTTGAGATTGTGGATTCACCTGATTGGGCAAAAAGATGATGACATCACAATAATTTATTAGGATAGAATTCATCAAGATCAGATGAATACGTTCATAAGTACAGGTAAATATGAAAATAAGAAAAACTGTACGGGGAGTAAAAGTGCATAACAAAAGACTGAACAATCATCAATTCAGTCGTCGAACATAAATATTTAATTCAACATACTAATTTCATTCCATTAACACACAACCTAGATAAAATTTCTTAATGTCTTTCAACAGCAGAATCCAAACTTTATTTAACCTTCAACTATTAATATATGTAAAGACCACATTCTAACATGGAAAATCATTTCCATTTTAATAACTTCCTATATTCCTTAATACAAGAACTAATATCAAGGCTTCAAATAACCTTACACTCAACACCTACCTTTATACAAATAGACTAACCTAAAAGGCTTTCGATATATTAAGTTTGAAGAAACTTAGAAAAAATAGACATACTCATTGAAAAGTAAGAGACCAAGTTATTAAAAAACGCCCAGGAAAGAACATGAAGAGGTAATCTTCCGCAGACATCAATCGATCTCACTCATTTCCCCCCTCAAAAACCCTCATGATAGAACATGAAGTTGTAACTGGTACCGGATGATAGCGGTATACGTTGACGCATTCAGAGGATCAGAGGTTTTCACACACGTTTCTGTGAAGGAAGGAATAAAGAGTCCAAGGGTATGCGTTCAAAAGGTAGGGATGGGACGAGATAGCTAGGTCGGTACAAGAATCTACACGCCGGGGGATCAGTAAGAGGATCGCTCATCCCTACCCAACTTACCGAGAGAGCTGATCCCCTCCTTAACCTCCCGCATGGATTCTTGTACCACACTGGTTTTCTCGTTCCATCCCAATGTTGAACGCATACCCTTGTACTCTTTGTTCCTTCCCTTTACAAAGACGTGTGTGAAAACCTCTGATCCTCTGAATCGTCAATGCCAGTGAGACGTGAACTATATATATATATATATATATATATATATATATATATATATATATATATATATATATATATATATATATATATATATATATATATATATATATATATATATATATATATATATATATATATATATATATATATATATATATATAGAGAGAGAGAGAGAGAGAGAGATGTAGTGTATGTTAGGTAATTTTTTATTAATAGCTTTTATAAATGGCTTGTATCCAATATATAATGAAAAGAAGATTTATTCATACATTAAGGCAGACAAAACTCCCACACATGCACACAGACGCCCACAGACGCACACACACACACACACACACACACACACACACAAATAAACATACTTCTACTGACACAAATGAAGAAAATTTTTACTTAAAAGTATTTCCTTAAGAAGGAAATTATTTTTAATCAGTTCATTGAAATACTAATATAACCATTATTATTATTATTATTATTTTTATTATTATTATTATCATTATTATTATTATTATTATTATTATTATTATTATTATTATTATTATTATTATTATTATTATTATTATTATTATTATTTATTATTATTATTATTATTATTATTATTATTATTATTATTATTATTATTATTATTATTATTATTATTATTATTATTATTATTATTATATTATTATTATTATTATTATTATTATTATTATTATTATTATTATTATTATTATTATATATTATTATTAATTTTATTAATATTATTATTATTATTATTATTATTATTATTATTATTATTATTATATTATTATTATTATTATTATTATTATTATTTAATTTCACTTCTTTTACCTCTGTTATAATTTTAAATAACTCTAGTCAAAACCATTTGTGTGATATTGTACCATACATATTACAGATCCTATCTTTTATCATTATATCTATTATTATTAGTGATATTATTATTAATATTATTATTATTAAAGTTCTTATTATTATTAATTTTATTGTTATTATCATCATTATTATTAATATTATTATTATTATTATTATTATTATTATTATTATTATTATTATTATTATTATTATTATTAGTTTAATTATTAACCCTGTCGATATTCATATCAATACGATGAATACTGACAGAAAATGGGACGAAACCCTGATTAATAATTCCTCTATTATATCAAAGTATATTTATACAGGTTCCCTTAAAAATAATAACGCATATGAAGTAAACTCTTTGTCATTATACCATCAAAACTTAAGAAGCCTTCAAAAACATTATAACGAATTCCTTGACCTTTTAAGCTATCAAAACATAAATCTTGATTGCGTAGTATTGAGGGAAACATTTTTAAATGAACATAATAAAAACGTGTATTCTTTACCAGGATATAACGGAACTCACCTTGTGAGGTCAAACAAGAGTGGGGGAGAGATTTTTATATTTATTAGAGAATATATTTATGAACATCCTAAAATAGTATTTTCAGTTATAAATGAAGCATATAAATACTGACGATGCATATTGAAAACGCGTCCTCTAAAATAACAGAATTCATAAATTCTCTTAAATCCATGATTCAAACACACTTACGCAACACAAAGGTGATAATTACCGGCGATTTCAATATTGATATGTGTAATTATAGTTCTTCTTCTGGTAACAACTTATTTTCCAACATAATGATGTCAAATGACCTGATCAATTATAAAACACTATCTTGAGGGATAGAAATCACATTCTACTGGATCACGTATTTAGACGATAATTTAGACTGTGATATCAAATCTTTTGTAATTAAGAAGGACTTTTCAGACCATTATCCATGTCTTGTAAAATTTAATGCTAATAAAACACGGACCCTTACTACCGTTCGATATAGAATATATAGCGAGAACAGCAGGAGAGTATTTGTAAATAAGGTAAACAGTATTGACTTTTCATTCATACA
>SEYY01001251.1:45000-53723 GCA_009176605.1 Armadillidium nasatum
ATTC
Organism: Armadillidium nasatum; assembly: GCA_009176605.1. Lineage (NCBI taxonomy): Eukaryota > Metazoa > Arthropoda > Malacostraca > Isopoda > Armadillidiidae > Armadillidium > Armadillidium nasatum. The sequence goes on from SEYY01001251.1 coordinate 45,005, forward strand.
TGCCACCAACACATGCCGCATCATCTGCAAAAAGTAACACATTCACTTCACATTCACCCTCCATATTTCTCAACGTAATACTCTTCCCTTCTCTCTCCATTTTTCTAAGTAAACCATTCATCAATAGATTAAATAACATTGAAATATTACAAACCCCTGTCTCAATCCCACTCCTATGCTAAACCAATCCGATAGTTCTCTCTTCACCCTCACTCTTGATCTACAATTCGCATATATATATATATATATATATATATATATATATATATATATATATATATATATATATATATATATATATATATATATATATATATATATATATATAATATATATATATATATATATATATATATATATATATATATATATATATATATATATATATATATATATATATATATATATATATATATATATATATATATATATATATATATATATATATATATATATATATATATATATATATATATATATATATATATATATATATATATATATATATATATATATATATATATATATATATATATTAGTGATGGATCGGATGTCATATTTTCTAATTTGCGGATGCGGATGCGGATGTCGAATTTTGGAGAAGTGTTGATGCGGATGCGGATGCGGATGTTGAATTTTTGAAAGTGCGGATGCGGATGCGGATGCGGATGCGGATGTTGATTTTTGTGCGGATGCTCCGCATCCTCGCATGCAGATGCTGATGCGGATGCCATCACTAATATATATATATATATATATATATATATATATATATATATATATATATATATATATAATATATATATATATATATATATATATTATATATATATATATTACATCATTCTTTAATCTTTATCTAGCAAAATGACGTAAAGATCTTGTAACTTGGCTTCCTATCGAGTTAATAATAATAATAATAATAATAATAATAATAATAATAATAATAATAATAATAATAATAATAATAATAATAATAATAATAATAATAATAAAAGTAATAATAATAATAAATTAATAATAATTATATTAATGATACAATAATAAATAAATAAATAAAAAAGAAAATAAAAAAAAAAAAAAAAAAAAAAAACACTCTCTCTCTCTCTCTCTCTCTCTCTCTCTCTATATATATATATATATATATATATAATATATATATATATATATATATATATATATATATATATATATATATATATATATATATATATATATATATATAATATATATATATATATATATATATATATATATTTAATGTGTGTGTGTGAGAGAGAGAGAGAGAGAGAGAGAGAGAGAGAGAGAGAGAGAGAGAGAGAGAGAGAGAGAGAGAGAGAGAGAGAGAGAGAGAGAGAGAGTGCGTGCGTGCGCATGTGTCAGTATATATAGATATATATTTTCTTTTTAAATTATATTTGTCGCAATCATTGATTAATAATTTGATTACACTTCATTTAGTTTATGTTTTCAAAGTTGACCAAAGTCTTTTCTTTGAAGAGTTTCAGTTGCGAAACACTGTAAAATCAATGCACTTTTTTTTATGAATAATTTCCAGTTTTGCTCGAACCATCATTACTTTGCTGTTGAAATTGAGTTGATTAAGGTTACGTTTGTTGATGGACTGCTTCTGAGAAGGAGAACAAAGATGCGTTTGAGGAAACAAGAATGTTTTGAAAGGGATTGCATGAAAATAGCCTCAAGAAAAAATTTTAACCGATGGAGGTTCATAACCAATTACAAACAACAAAATACATAAGTTGTCTAAAGTAAAATAAAAGCTGTTCAGTATTCATCCTTTCAGAATATTTCACATCTAATACAATCAACTTAGTTTATATGCAATATTATTATGCTAGTTGTTTCCCTGAAATATTTGTTGTACGAGTAAATATACGGTAATATTTTCTTATGATAATACAAAATTTATATTTAATATTACGATAGGAGTTTATGTGATGTAAAAATTAAAGTGAAATTAAAAAGTAAAATGAAAGAGAAAAGAATTAAAAATAAAAAAAAGCACTAAGAATTTTATTTCATCGAATCAATTTTTTCCCGAAGATTTGCTATTACTCAGCTAACCTATAGGAATAGAACCTAACTGAAACATCTATACTTTAACTACTTAACATAATGTAACTCTGTCTAATTTAACCTAGGTTAAGAAGGGAAGAAACAACTAAAAAGCCATATGGATCGAACCGAATGAACCGAAGCAGCAATGAAGGGATGAAGCCATCACATCCCTCTCCAATATAACATAGGAAAATTTTCCCATATAACAGAGATAAAATATATTCTTTGGAGCTACGTTATTCGATTATTTTGGAAGTAGGCACGTAAAATACAATAGCTCCGTTTATTTTATCATCATCATAAATATCATTTATATTTCACGTCTCAGTGGAAAAGAACCTTTTGACCTTCTTCCTACTACTATTTCGATTTGGAACCAAATCCGATATATTGTTACGGTTTTATTAGGTCGGTTCTTATTTTCCATCAGGAATTTTAAATAGATACCGCAGTGAATTTGTTTTAAATGTTAAATATCTTTGAAGAATTTGCTGAGAGTTTATAGACTACTAATCCTCTAAATATATTTAGTTTTGAACTCTTTTTAGAGGACTTTGTAGTGGTCATTAAAATAAAAATTTTCTCCATTGATCATCATAACATTTGATAGACAAAAATTTGTAAAACGATATAGTCTAGTTATAGGTCAAATTAATCACTCATCGTCTGGAATTCCAACACGTCAGCACACGCATTTATATATGCACAGTATATATATATATATATATATATATATATATATATATATATATATATATATATATATATATATATATATATATATATATATATATATATATATATATATATATATATATATAGTATATAGCTACTTGCTCTGCCTCATAAGCTTAACTGGCTATTTCTACAGTTGCGTGCGATGTTGCATTTTCAGGTACCTTCTTGACATTTTTTAGTTGGTTCATGGACCCCACAGACCCTCTTCCCCCTATTCGAGCCGATTTCAGCCTGATTGAACCTTAAAAAAATGCTCAGGAAAGAGGGTGAGGTGGGCGAAGCAACGCTGCAAACTTAGGTAACTTCCTAATACCGACTTTGAGGGGTTCACGGAACCACCCTGGGACTCTTCACACGACTTGAGTCAATTTTCGATGGATTGTACCCCCCAAACCGGTGTCAGGAAAGAGCGTGCCGTTGATTTGAATGGATGAATTTGCAATTGCAAATCAAATTCCCGTTAGTCTTATCTGGCGGCGAAAGTAGCTACCTATACTACTACTACTATATATATATATATATATATATATATATATATATATATATATATATATATATATATATATATATATATATATATATATATATATATATATATATATATATATATATATATATATACCTTTTTACCTTTTTTACCTTCTCACCCTCTGACCACCCCACGCTGGGGAGGCCACACTTCGCTAATGAAGCCGCCCACCGCAGACGGCCTCCTCCAGAGATCACTCAAGGCAGAGATGTTCCAGAAGATTCTGGGGCGAGAATTAGAAGGACAGAGTAACAGGAAGCGCAACACGGTCTCCGGGGCCTCTTCGCATCTGGTACAAGTTGGAGATGTTGTCTGGTTTATATTGTATTTGTGTTTGCATTGTTGTAAGTTTGGATGGATAGTGCCCACATCTCAGCCTTGATAGGGAGGTTTGTGAGTGTCTTGGAAGGTTGTTGAAGTCGGGATTTATTTCGGGAGGGTGTGTGTTAAGAATGTTGTTTGGTGGTCTGTTTGTCAAGTAGGAATGTGTTAGATGAGTATGAATATGTTTGGTTATTGTGGTGTTGGGAGGGGATGGGGGGATGTGATTTAGGATTAGTTTGTAGAAGGTAGCTGTGGATGATGGTGGTTGTTTTAGTCTGTGTTCAGGTGAATGTAGGAGAGTTTGGTGGCATGGGTGTGTGGGTAGAAGGGTTTTTGCGTAGGTGAGCTTCCCTCGCTTGTGTTATCTGAAGTTTCTTTAAGTTTTGTTTGGAGAGCATTGGGTGCCAGACAGGGGAGGCATAGTTGATGGTAGGGCGAATAAATTGTTTGTAGATGGAAATTGAGGTTTGTATGTTGTTGTTAATGTCTGTGTTGGCCACTGTTTTGAGAATGTTGAGTTTTCTATTTGCGGCTGTTGTGGTTGTTTTGGATGTGTTTGGTAAAGGTGAGGAGGGTGTCGAAAGTTAGGTAGAGAATTTTTGGAGTTTTGTTGAGGGATATGGGTGTTTTATTTAGGAGAACTTGTGGGTGGCTGTTGGATAGGTGTCGGTCTGTTGTTATGAGTGTTATGGAGGATTTGTTTGGGGATGCCGTCATCCGGTTTTCTGTTAGCCATGTTTAAATTTGTGCTAAGTAATTTTGTGTGATTGTTGTTGCGGTATCGAGATTTTCGTGGGTGGTGGCAATAGTTATATCGTCAGCGTATGATGTAATATGGGTGTGTGTGGTTTGGGGTTGAGAAAAGTCTGCTGTGTATAGGTTAAATAGTGTAGGGGATAGTATGGCTCCTTGGGGTACTCCGTTTCTTATGTTTATGGTCCGAGATTTTTGGCCGTTGTGTTGTATTTGGGCGGTTCTTTCTGATAGGAAGTTGGCTATCCAACTATATATATATATATATATATATATATATATATATATATATATATATATATATATATATATATATATATATATATATATATATATATATATATATATATACACATATATATATAGTGTCTGTTCTCGTGTGTCTAATTTCGAGTCTTCTGAATTCTCTACTTTATGGCTTAAACTCCTGCAACACTATAACTAAATTAATTTGTTATGTCTACTTATCTCCTAACTCTACAGACTATAAAAAATTCTTCGACTCTCTTAATTCTAAAATAGAACATTCATACCTCTTCTCCATTCTTCGAAATCATCATTTTAGGTGATTTCAATGTTCACCACCGCCAATGGCTTTCTTCTAGTTCTCATGTTTCAGATGGAGAACTCGTCTACTAATTTTCTATCCAGAACAGCCTTGAGCAGTTGCTACATCTCCCTATCCGTATCCCTGACCGCCTTGGTTATGAACCCAGCATACTTGATCTTCTCTTAGCTTCTTATCATTCTCCTTACTCTCATTCCTCCTCTGGGTTTATCCAATTACCTTCTTATCTCTGTAACTTGTCCTGTCTCCTCAAGTCTTCCGCAAGAACGGCCGCCGCATTTGGCGAGGAGTCGTTTCTGGCATTTCGGTGCCACTAACTAGTCTGACTTGCGGTTGTTTTTTCTGATTATCCATGGAATGATTACTGTTTCCGTAGAAGAGGTCCTTCTTAGTGTGCAGAGCGCATAACCGAGGTAATTCTCTTTGGCATGGAGGCGAACATTCCATATTCTTTCCCTTCTACTAAACCTAGCAAACTTTAGTTTAACTCAACTGGTTCTCGTGCTATCCGCCGCAGGAATGCTGCTTTCAGGGATTGCCCTCGTCTTCAAACTCCAGAAACTCATTCTACTTATATTTCATCCCGGAATCGTGCAAAATCTATTCTTCGTAACACTTAAAACTCTTTTCTCCGTAAAAAAAATGAAATAATCTTTCTGGTTCCTCTTCTTCACGTTATTTCTGGCATTTTGCACAAAAAAAATGTCAACTCTAACTTTGATTCTTCCTCTTTTCCTCCTCTAATATCTTCTGATGGATCAGCTGCCGTTTTAAATTCCTCTAAATTTGAACTTTTCGCTCAAACTTTTGCCTCTAATTTAATCTTACACGACTCGGAAGCTGTTCCTACTCCTTCAACTCCCTCCAACTCATAATGACTAAAATTATAATTTCTTCTAAAGACGTCATTTCTGCTCTATCTGAGGATAACACTAAGAAGGTGTACTGTTCTGAAGGTATCCCACCTAGGGTTCTGAAAACTTGGGCTTCCGAGCTTGAACACTGCCTTGGAAAACTATATCGTCCATGTCTTTCTACTTCAACCTTCCCTTCTTTCTGGAAACGTGTTTCATTTAGCCTGTACCGAAAAAGGCAGACCCTTCTCAACCCTCAAACTACCGTCCAATTTCTTCAACCTCCGTTCTTTCTAAAGTTTTCGACAATCTTTCTTAACAGGAAGAATTGGAAACATCTCAATTCTTCTAATTTTATCTCTGATCGTCACTATAGCTTTCGTAAGAAACGCTCTATTGGTGATCTTCTTTCCCTTCTCTCTGACTCTTCATTCTCCGCTCTTCCGCATTTCGGTGAATCTTTTGCTGTTGCGCTGGACATATCAAAAGCTTTCAATAGAGTCTGGCACAAAGCTTTGATTTCCAAACTTCCCTCTTTCGAAATCTATCCCTCTCTGTGACCTTCTCTCTGATTTTCTTTCTTCTCGTTCTATAGAAGCTGTTATAGACGGCCACCGTTCATCCTATAAATCTATTAATTGTGGTGTTCCTTGAGGATTAACACTTTTTATATTCTTCATTAATGACCTTCTCTCTATTACTTCATCTCCTATCCACTCCTATGCCGATGACTCCACCCTTCATTACTCTTTTCAGTTTGAAAGGTGCCCTTCCAGTTAATATTTAACATTAAATAGACGCAAGGAGAGTGGCCTTGAAACAACTAGCCTCTAATCTATCTCTCATTTTAAAATGAGGCAGAGAGAACATGGTTATTTTCAATGCCACCAAAACTCAATTCCTCCATCTCTCTACTCGACACAATCTTCTACACAACTATGATATCTTCTTCGAAAACTCACAACTCAAACCTTCATCACTCCTTAATATTCTTGATGCTTCTTTTTCTCGTGATCTTTCTTGGAAGATCACATTACTTCTCTTTATAAACAAGCTTCTAAGAGGGTGGGTGTTCTTAGGCGCCTTCAGAATTTCTTCACACCACCCCAGTTTCTTGTGCTCGCCCCTGTATGGAGTACGCCTCACACATCTAGGGTGGTTCCATTCATACAGCTCTTCTCGAAAAGGTGGAATCTAGGGCTTTTCGTCTTATCAACTCTCCTACTCTCACGAATTCTCTCCAATCTCTTTCTGTCCGTCAAATTATTGAGTCACTCTCTCTATACTATCGCTATTACAATGGACACTGCTCTTCCAAACTCTCTCTTTGCGTACCTCCTCCTTTGAGAAGAGCTCATGCGACACATCTTTCTACACAGTCTCATCCTATCTCTGTCCAGCTCTCTGATCCCAGACTTAACCTCAATGCTCAATCTTACTTGTACTTTACTTTTAAAGTCTGGAACATACTCCCATATAAACAAAATTATATACAAAATTATATGTATGCAAAATTATTTACTTATCTTGAATTGGGAAACTTATGGTTAATTTTTTTATCACCACCCTTGGGCAGAGCGCTTTTTAAAGAGGTGGCATAATTAAAGAATAAAAGAAAACCCACCCAGCCTAACGCAGATCTCTTAGATGGGCTCAGACAGAGGATTTAAAGAGAGGTAGGATAAATACGGCAGGAAAAACAGAAAAAGTAGAGAGTTCCACAGAACAAAATTGGCTGGAAAGAAGGAGGTACCACAACAGTGCAAGCTTAGAATATGCAGTGCTCATACAAGAAATGCACGCCTTGTTCTGCGAGGGCGACGCAATGGAGGTGGAATCCGAGTGGTCAACTCACTCGAGCACCTTCCGTTGTAGCACCTATAGGAAAGAAATATTGATCCATCTTCACGTTTCAGAGAAAGAGAGTTAAGGGTGTTTGAAAGTAGAGGACAGTTTAAGAGTCTTTTAGCCTAAGGGAGTTCCACAAAAAAAGGTGGCTGTAAAGATGGAAATACCACAACGTGTAAGTCTAGAGTATGGAATACTCACACAAAAAAAGAAGGGTGGAACCGAAACCACCCCCAAATGTGAGAACAGTACTCCATGCAAGGACGGATTAGACCCTTATATAATTGGAGTAACTGTTCAGAAGGAAAAAATTCCAGAAATCTGAACAGTGCACCCAGCATTTTTAGTGGCCACCTATCACCGTTGTGAAATGAGGTTTCCTAGATAATTTGTTGTTTGTTTGGAACAAGAATGCTTATGTTGTTCACATGTGAGACGGGAGAGCCGTCGAAGGAATTAGGAAAGCTAGGAGGTGTTTTTGATAGAGAGATGTGAAGAAGTTGAGTTTTCAAAGAGTTGAATTTCACATTGTTGCTGTGGCCCCACTGGGAAATCCCATCCAGATCGGCAAGAATGGAATCTGAAAGTTGAAGACGAGAAGCAAAAGAAAAGGGAGCAGATTTGAAATGAGTAGAAGAATGGAGAGTTGAGTCTTCGGAAATAATTACTTAATAGTTAATATGATATCCCTAACCCATTCAATATTAGAGCTGAACAGTTTCTTTTACACTCCACTTAATCTTTTTCAAGCTGGAGTTAAAATTTTTTATTGCTCCATTATATAACTCGAAGAACATTCTCGAACTAATAACTGAGCTATATATATATATATATATATATATATATATATATATATATATATATATATATATATATATATATATATATATATATATATATATATATATATATATATATATATATATTATTATATTATATTATTATATTATATTATTATTATTATTATTGTTTATTATTATTATTATTATTATTATTATTATTATTATTATTATTATTATTATTATT
>SEYY01001251.1:53823-56323 GCA_009176605.1 Armadillidium nasatum
AATTTTCATCCTATCAAAAGGTAATTAATATTACCTCTTATGTGTTTAAACCATTTTGTATAAAAACTCAGTGTAATCCAAATATCAAGTCCTTGCATTATTGGATCAAACAAATGCAATCTTGTCATTTCTCCACAGAAATTGAATATTTAAGTTCTAAAGTAAAGTCAAATAATATCCCTGTTTTAGTATTGAATTTAAATTTATTTCTTGATGAAAATAATATTCTAAGAACAAAAGGAAGAATATCAAAATGTTTATATTTTGACTACAATGTCCATAATCCAATCCTTTTGTCAAAGTTTCACCATTTTACAAAACTTTTTATAATGCATTGCCATAGTAGAGTACAGCACTTGGGTTTAAGTTCTACTTTGAATTATATAAGATCTCAAGGATTTTGGATACCTCAGTCAAGATCTGTAATAAAAAATGTGATTAATCATTGCATCTTGTGCAAAAAAATTAATATTTTTGCTTTTAAGTACCCAAAGTATTCTAGCATACCTAAACATCACTTAAAATTAATCACACCTTTTCAACATACAGGTATAGATTATACAGGTAATGTATGGGTCAAAGATCCTGTGACAAATACAAGTAATAAAATGTTCATATTAATATTCACCTGCTTGAATATAAGGGCAATCCATTTAGAGTTGTTACCAGATATGTCAGTTACTAATTTTTTATATGCCTTTCAACGTTTTTGTAATTATTACAACATTCCTCACTACTTGTATAGTGACAATGCTAAAACATTTTCTAAAAGTACTGATATTTTAAATAAAGCTTTAACATCAAGTGAATTTAGTGCTGAACTTTCTAAATTTAATATCAAACACATTAAAATTCCTTTGTTTAGTGCTTTCATTGGTGCAATGTGGGAAAGAATGATCAAGGTAGTCAAGAGCTGTATGTATAAAGTTATAGGTCGTTCTAAGTTAACATATTTTGAGCTACTTACAAATCTTTCAAATATTCAGAATGCTATTAATAGCCGACCACTTACATATGTCTCAAACTCTGACAACTTACAACCCATAACACCTAATTCTTTCTTAAAGTTGCATTGTAACACTTCTCTTATACTCAAAGAGGAATATGATGATACTTGGGTTGATAGTCATAGTCAAGCTAGGGTTGAACAAACTTTAGAAGAAAATGAAAAGATCCTAGAAAATTTACGGAAACTCTTGTTTGAAAGTTATCTTTTAAGCCTTAGGAGCATAGCAGAGATCTGTATCAAATCTCTTGGGAAAATAAAATCAAAGTAGGTGATGTGGTTTTGATAAGATCTCCAGTGAAACCTAGACCTTTTTGGCTCCTTGGAAAGGTTTTGGAAGTGGTTATTGGCTATGACAATAAAATTCGCTCTGTAAAACTGAGGCAAGGTAATGGTCAAATAGCATACCACTCAATAGTAAATTTGTACCCTCTTGAATTATCTATTACTCATAGTGAAAATGCACCAATTGAAGACAATTCACCGAACAATGACATAGATAATATAGACCCTATCAAAGACCAAGATAATAATACTTCAGTTGTAACCAAACCTAAACGTAAAGCAGCTGAAAAGTGTAGAAAATTCATCAAAGATTATAGTGAAGACTTTGATGAATAAAACCAAATTAAAAAACATGTGAATTAAATACATTTTTTGTGAAACCAACTAATTAATTTGTGAATTTAACATTTCCATGAAAGTAAGTTGATTGTATTTGTCTCACAAATACAATAATTTTGTGGGAGTGTAAAATAATTTATAAAACAATATAATTTATAAAACTATTAATAGTAAAATATTTATAAAATTTTAATATATTTAACTGTAAAAATTTAATTAATATTGTGACATTAAAATTTACTTGGTTTATTTAAATGAATATACATATTTAAAAGCGCAAAAGTGCGCACGCGCATTAGTAGTAAAAATTACATAACAGTCGTACATTTTAAAAACAGTATTGTTCTTGATTTTGTACTGAAAGCTTCTATTAAAATTGTGATACTTTAAAAAGTTTAAACTATTGAAACTAATTGTGTCTAGTTAAGTTAATATTGTTTATTATTGGTCATCATTAATAAATAATATTCCAAGATTCATTTCTTAATGAAACTATAAAAATTAATATAAAAAAGTTAAAAGTAGACCTTATTTTAGCCTAAACTAGGTTTTGATAATCTAGCGCTAGAGAGTTAAACTTAGGGTGGGTGATTTAGGGTCTTAAACTTTAGCAACATTTAAAAAAATTAAGAGAATTTAACTAAAGGTAAGAATTTAATTAAATTTAACATTAGTAATATAAAATTCTTACAATATATATATATATATATATATATATATATATATATATATATATATATATATATATATATATATATATATATATATATATATATATATATATATATATATATATATATATATATATATATATATATATATATATATATATATATATATATATATATATATATATATATATATATATAT
>SEYY01001251.1:61323-94742 GCA_009176605.1 Armadillidium nasatum
ATATATATATATATATATATATATATATATATATATATATATATATATATATATATAGTAATGTTTCTGAGGGATCTCTCATATTACAAACTTTTTAGACTTTTCATTAATAACTTAAAATCTATACCTATCTACTAATATGCTGAAGAGTCTGCCCTTCCTTATTAATTTCATTTAGGAAGGTGTTCTTTCAATCTCATCAGCAATTAATTAATTAAAGCAAGGAATGTGACCTTCTGGCAGTTAACCTCTAATCTTTTTCAAAATCTTAATTTGGAAAAAGTAAACATGGTTGTTCACAATGACTCAAAAACTTAACTCGTTCATCATTTTTCTCGATGTAATCTTTCCCACAACTATGATATTACCTTCGAAAACATAAAACTCAAACTTTTTTCCGCACTTAAATTCTCTTGGTGTTTCATTTCCTCGTGATCCTCTTTGTAAAGGATCACATTATTTCTTTCTAGAGAAGTTTCTAGGAGTTGGGTATTTTCAGGCGCTCTCATAATTTCTATATCTCACCCCAGTTGCTTGCTCTTTTACTGCACTTCCTAACCTCAATAATATTATATATATATATATATATATATATATATATATATATATATATATATATATATATATATATATATATATATATATATATTATATATATATATATATATATATATTATATATATATATATATATATATATATATATATATATATATATATATATATATATATATATATATAATATATATATATATATATATATATATATATATATATATATATATATATATATATATATATATATATATATATATATATATATATATATATATATATTATATATATATATATATATATATATTATATATATATATATATTATATATATATATATATATATATATATATATATATATATATATATATATATATATATATATATATATATATATATATATATATATATATATATATATATATATATATATATATATATATATATATATATTATATATATATATATATATATATATATATATATATATATATATATATATATATATATATATATATATATATATATATATATATATATATATATATATATATATATATATATATATATATATATATATATATATATATATATATATATATATATATATATATATATATATATATATATATATATATATATATATATATATATATATATATATATATATATATATATATATATATATATATATATATATATATATATATATATATATATATATATATATATATATATATATATATATATATATATATATATATATATATATATATATATATATATATATATATATATATATATATATATATATATATATATTATATATATATATATATATATATATATATATATATATATATATATATATATATATATATATATATATATATATATATATATATATATATATATATATATATATATATAGGTTTATGAAGAATGATATTCACAAGTATATGGGTGAGTGAGGTGAATGGGGAGAAAGGACTGTAGATTATTAGATGTAAATGTATTAAAAGGAGCGGCCACTGACATGTCTGACCATTACTTAGTAGTGGCGAGGGTCAAAGTTAAAGGGGGTTGGGAGAGGTAAAAATGAGAAAGAGTTGGTGCGAGTAGAAAGTCTGGAAGAAGAGGAGAATAGAGGTGACTACATGAGGGGAATAAGAAAGAAGTGGAGAAAGGTAATGAGGAGCGAGGTGGAGGATGTTGAAGAGGAATGGAGTAAATTAAAGATAGCTTTAGTGGAGGTTGCGAGAAGAGTGTGTGGGGTGAAGAATGTAGGAAATGGAAGGCGGAAAGGTAGTGAATGGTGGGACGAAGATTTGGAGAAAATTGTTGAAAAGAAAGAAGGACGCCATTAACAAGTGTCTGAGTACAAATGAAGCTATGGATTTTGAGGAGTATAGGAAGAGGTGTAAGGAGGTGAAAAGAGAAGTCAAAAGGACAAAAAAAGGGTAGATGAAGAGTGGAGCAGAATGTTAAAAGAAAATTTTAAGGGAAGAAATAAAATGTTTTGGAAAGAGGTAAATAGGGTGAGGAAAGGAGGAGAAGTGAAAGGAGAAGATGGAGAAATATTACAGGGAGAGAGAGAAGCTGGAGAGAGATAGAAAATGTACTTTAGTGAATTGTTGAAAGAAGGGAGAGAGATTAGTGATGGAGGAGGGGTGGAAAACGATGAAGAGGAAGTTAGGGAGGAAGAGGAGAGAAATATTAGTAAAGAGGAGATGGAAGTAGCGGTGAAAAAGGCAAGGAAAGGAAAATCGGCAGGAATGGATGGTATATATGGAGAGATGATAAAGGAGAGAATTAGAGAATTGCTTACCTGGTTGGTGAGAATGTTCAATGTGTGTTTGAGAAAACGGAGAATGCTCAGGAGTAGCAGGACTCTTACGCTGTACCAATATACAAAGGAAAGGGTGATAAGATGGTACGTAAAAATTATAGAGGGATTAGTTTGCTAAGAGTGATAGAAAAGATTTATTGGAAGGTGTTAGTGGAGAGAATGAAAGAATTGGCAAGTGAGAGGATAGGTGACGAACAAGGGGATTTTAGGGAGATTGATTACATAGAAATCGCGTGAAAAAAATAAAATGGGGGTATGAATATTTTCTGGATTTGGAAAAAGCATATCATAGAGTATGCAGGAGGAAGATAAAAAAGGTAATTGAATGGAATTTTACTGAAGGGGATCATAGCTTTTTATGCGAATGAATGAGGGTGAAGAGGGAAATTTTGTATTGGTTTAGCATAGGAGTAGGATTTAATTATAGATGTGTATAATCGCCCAAGGTTATTAAATCTATTGATGGATATTGTAATTAAGGAAATGGAGGAGAAGGGAAAGGTATTAGGTTGAGAAATATGGAGTGTGAATTGGATGCGAACATTTTACTCTTTAAAGATGATGCCGTGTTGGTGGCAGAATCTAGAGAGAGTTTGAGAGGAATTGTGCGAACATAAGATTGTAAGTCAATCCAACGAAAAGTAAAGATATGAGGATTCGAAGCTGGATGAGGAGATGTGGATGGAATAATGGGGGGGTGTAGAAGTGGGGGAAAGGAAATTTGAGGAGGTTGGTGAATTCAAATATCTATGAATGCTGGTGGAAGGTAAGGGTGGAATTGAAAAAAAAATAAAGAATTGATTGGTAGAGGGAATGAAAATGTTGGGAAGCCTAAGAGAAGTGTGGAAGAAAGAAAAAATTTCGAAAGAAATAAAGAAAAGAATGTTTAAGTGTATGTGTTTGACTTCTGTAATGTATGGGTGTGAAAAATGGATGATAAATGCTCAGCCGAGGAAAAGTTTGAATGTCTTTGAGATGAAGGGTTTGAGGGCAATACGTAAATTGAGAAGGATTGACAGGATTAGAAATGAAAGAATATGGGAAATGTGCAGATAGGAGAGGTGTGTAATGGATAGAGCGGAAGAGGGTATGCTAAAATGGTCTGGACATATGCGTAGAATAAATGAAGACAGAATGGTTGGCAAGGTCCTTAGACCAAGATGGATTGGGGTAGGGGGAGGGAAAGGTCAAAGTGGATATGGATGGATGGAGTGAAAGAAATTTTAAGTGGAAGGAATTTGAGTTTTGAAGTGGGTGGTGAAATAAAGTGAAATAAAGAAATATATATATATATATATATATATATATATATATATATATATATATATATATATATATATATATATATATATATATATATATATATATATATATATATATATATATATATATATATATATATTATCTCCTCCAGTGGACAAAGACCGGAGGCCTATCAATTTCCACCGGAGTTGGAAATTTATATCCTGGTGGCTGGAGGAAGACATTTTCAGATACAAGGTGTTTGAAAGTATGAAACTCAAAGGAAGTTGGGAAAACAGATAAAGGGAGTGTGTTCCAGAATTTACCAGTAGATTATATGTAAGATTGAGCATGACGGCTAAGTCTGGGGTCTGAGAGTTGGACAGAGAAATGATGGAAATATGTAGAGAAGCGTGCAACACGAGGTCTTCTCAATGGAAATTACAAAGAATAGATTTTGCACGATTCCGGGATGAAATATAAGTTGCGTGAGTTTCTGGAGTTTGAGGACGACGGGAATCCTTGAAGGAAGCGTCCCTGCGACGAATAGCACGAGATAAACCAGAGTTTAACAAAGGTTTTTTATGTTTAGTATAAAAGAAAAAATATGGAATGTAAGCCTACATGCCAGATGGGATCATCCCATTAATGCGTTCTGCACATTCCGATTTACACCTTCCATGGAAGCAATAATCATTCCACGAGAAATCAAAGAAGTACGACCGTAAGTCTGACCAGCTTGCGGCACTAAAATTCCACAAACGTTTCCTTTCAATAGAAAGGGGACATTCCTGCGAAAGACTTGAAGAGATAGGAGAGGATACAGAGACAAGATGATCGGAGGAACCAGAGGAGGAAATACTTTATCCATATAAGGAGAAGAATTAGAAGAGGTCTATAATGTTGGGTTTCTCTCCAGAAAGATCAAGGATACCAATAAGGAGTTGTACCAACTGTTCATGGTCGTTTTGGATAGCGAAAGGGAATGTACGTTCAACAGTTGTATCATGTGAGTTAAAAGAAAGCCACTGCCGGTGGTGAACATTGAAATCACATAAAATGATGATTTCAGAAAAGTCGAAGAGAAAATGTTCTCTATTTTGGACCTTAGATAGTCAATGAATTTAGGGTAGTGAGTAAAATTAGGAGATAAATAAACAAAACAATTAAATTTTCTTGTAGAATGGTAAGAAAGCCAAAGACACAAGGTGAGAAATTCGTAAGGCTCCAAATTAGAAATACGAGAACAAATAACATCGTTGCGCACGTATGCACAACAACCGCCTTTTGCTGAGGTATCGCAAGGAAAAGAAACACCGAGAATTTTTAGATGTGAAGGTTTGAATTTTGTGTTTTCGGAGAAGATATCATAGTTGTGTTTAAGACTGTGTCGAATAGAGAGACGAAGGATTTGAGTTTTGGAAGCATTGAAAACAACTATGTTTTCTCTGCCAAAGTTAGAAATACGAGATAGATCAGAGTTACTTTACTTGGGTCTTTTAACTGCTGTTGAGAGGGATGCTTTCACATTAAAAAGAGTAATTCAAGGTGGAGTCATCACCATTAGAGTGGATAGAAAATGAATAACAGAGGAAAAGTCATTCATGAAAAACAGAAAAAGTGTTGGGGTCGGACAGATTATTGAGGAACACCACTATTAATAAATCTAAAGGATTAACGGTGGCTGTCTACAATAGCTGCTATAAAACAACCGAAAAGAATGTCAGTGAGAAGGCCAAAGAGAGAAAGATAGATTCCGAAAGAGGAATGTCTGGAAATATAAGCTTTGTGCCAGACACTATAGAAAGATTTCGATATGTCCACCGCCATAGGAAAAGCTTGCCAGAAAGGCCAAAGGGCTGAAGATGAAGAGTCAGAGAAAAAGGAAAGAAGATCGCTTGTAGAGCGTTTTTAACGAAAGCCATCCTGGTGATCAGATATAAGATTAGAAGAATTGAAATATTTCCAAATCTTCCTGTTAAGAATAGATTCAAAAACGTTAGGTGTTGTAGACAGCCACCGTTCTTTCTTAAATCTATTAATAGTGGATTTCCTCAGGTTTCTGTTCTATCCCCAACACTTTTTCTGTTTTTCAATAATGACCCTCTCTCTATTATATCATCTCTTATCCACTGATGACTCCACCCATCATTAATACATCCAATTTGAAAGACGTCCCTCCCAACAGCAGTTGATAGACTCGAGAATGGTAACCCTGGACCAACTAACCTCTTATTTTTCACGTATTTCAAATTGGGACAGGGAAAACATGGTTGTTTCAATGCCACAAAAACTCAGTTCTTCCATCACTCCACTCGACACAATCTTTCACACAAAAAGGACAACTTCTACGAAAACACACAACTCAAACCTTCATATGTTCTTTAATATTCTAGGCGTATCCTTTTTTCGTGATCTTTATTGGAAAGATCACATTACTTCTCTTTCTAAACAAGCTTCGAAGAGGCTGAGTGTCTGAGGCGCCTTCAGAATAACTTCAAGCCACCCAAGTTGCTTGCTCTCTATAATTGTGTTGTTCGCCTCTGTATGGAGTATGCTTCAATCATCTGAGGTGGTTCCACTCATAGAGCTCTCTTTTAAAAGGTGGAGTAGGGCTTTTCGTCTCATCAACTCTCCTGCTGTTAATAGCACTCTCCAATCCCTTTCTTCTCTTCGAATTCTTGTGTTACTCTCTCTTTCCTATCGCTATTACAACGGACACTGGTCTTCTGAACTCTTTCGTCGCATACCTCCTCAATTGAGAAGAGTTCGTGCGCCACGCCTTTCTACACAGTCTCATCCTTTCTTTGTCCAACTCTCAGAACTCAGACTAAATCCCTATGATCAATCTTACTTTAGTGGTAAAGTCTGGAACACACTCAATTTATCTGTTTTCCAAGTTCCTTTGATTTGCATACTTTCAAAGGCCTGTATCTTGATATGTCTTCCTCCTTCGATCAAGATAGGATTTTTCCCAAATCCGGTGGAATTTGGTTTTCCTCCGGCCTTTGCCAACCCGATATATAGGATATATATATATATATATATATATATATATATATATATATATATATATATATATATATATATATATATATATATATATATATATATATATATATATATATATATATATATATATATATATACAAGGCCGTAGCCAGCATTTTTTTCAGGGGGGGGGTTCATTTTATATAAATATAATATATATATATATATATATATATATATATATATATATATATATATATATATATATATATATATATATATATATATATATATATATATATATATATATATATATATATATATATATATATATATATATATATATATATATATATATATATATATAATATATATATATATATATATATATATATATATATATATATATATATATATATATATATATATATATATATATATATATATATATATATATATATATATATATATATATAATTATATATATATATATATATATATATATATATATATATATATATATATATATATATATATATATATATATATATATATATATATATATATATATATATACTCACCACTAACAAAATTTTGAAGAACGCTTTATAAAAAAAATTTTAATCTTCTACTTTTTTTTCTAGTCCTACTAATCTTTCCTGTCCTGTAGAATTTCTTAAATAATTTTTTAATCTTTTAATAGTTGAAAAGTCCTTTCTGGAGTGCATGTTGTTACTGGAATTGATGCAAAAACCTTCAGTAATTCAAAAATATTCGGAAAAAGTTGACAATTACAACTATTTAAAGCATCGATGACATTTGAAGGAAGGTCTTTAATATCATGAATTTCCCATTTTTTCCTCTTAAGATAAACAAAGCGTTAATAGTTTCCTGGTCAGAAATCAAATGACAATATTGATTGTATTCCTTTTTAATATCCATTAAGTTTTTTTACTGCCTCTGATGGTATTAACTTGCTAAGGTTTTTAAGGATAGTTTTGTGGCTTATAAACTTGCTGTCAAGTTGACAGGTCAAGTCATCTAGAAATGGAATTTCTTTAACAATTTTATTGTATTATTTAGGATCAGTTGCGTTAGCATTATACTCATCTTTTTCCGTATATCTAATAGGCGGAATTTTTATTTTTTCGTTTACAGATTGTAGGAGATCATTTGCAGTTTCAAAAATTTTTAAAAACTGCTAATCTATGTTAGACCGAAAATCCTTTAAAACTAAAACAACACCTTTAACATGATCTAGAACACATCAAAACTAAAGATGGTGATTGCAGTTTCTTACATAATGCAAGAGTAAAAGAAAACAATGTTGAAGTTATAACTAAACTAATAACAAAATTGGTTGTAGTTAAACATTTTAAAATAATGGAGGCTTTAGTAGAGCTTTCAGTATCTTGGTCTGTCTCGAGTTCTTGCAAAGCGTCAATCATTGTTTTAAGTAATTCTTTAAACCGTATCAAACCATTGGGATTTTCTACCGATCTAGTTTCACAAATTCTTATTAATTTCAAACTTCTTTCCTGTGGAAAATTTTTCTTTATATTTTCTGTCTTTTTAGCAGATCTAAAGTAGTTTCCAACATTTTTGACTAATCCAATACATTGTCTAATATGGAGTACCTCATCACATGCATGCCCCAAAGCTAAGTTTAATGAATGTGAACAGCAATGAACATACAACGCAGTAGGATATATTCTTCTAATCACTGCCTGTACACCTTTAAAACTCCCCTTCATTGCTGCTGCACCATCGTAACCTTTCCCAACTAAAAATCACTGTTTATTCCCAAAGTTGTTAATCTTTGGAGACTAACTTGTGCTAGATCTTCCCCTTTAGTGATTTTAACTGCTACAAAATCCAAGAAGTCTTCTCGAAGTGAATATCTGTTTTCAATATCATTACTTTGAACGAATGTATCTAACACATAGGGATAATTGTTCTGTTTTAGATATGTCAGTAGTCTCGTCTACCAACACCGAAAAACACCTTGCTAAATTAACTTTTCCTACAAGTTGATTTTGAATAATTTCACCAATAGTACAAATTATTTCATTTTGTATTGATGGGCTTATATAGGTAGCATTCAAGGATGCATCCTGTAAATGGGTTTTCAATTTTACATCACCACATGCTAATCTCATATGCAAAACAGCACGAAAATTCCCATCGTTGTGAGCAGGTTCTTCATCAGTAATAGAAAGCAGACCTGAATCATTTGTTACCCTTAAAGCTAGCTCCTGACGGCCACACAACATTATAATTCCTATATTAGGGATTAACTTTGCTCTATTTTCAAGAATTTGATCTGCTCTTGCAGAATCAATGCTTACCTGAATATCTGGAATGCTTCTTTTCATAATATTTAAAAACATTTCCCCCTGTAAAATGCAAAATTCGTGAAACTTTGTACCAGAATGATGCAGAGAAGTTTCAATGGCATCTTTAAATTTATTAAATGGTTGCTTCACGAGTGATTTTACTTTTACATGGTCCCTTTTTATCTGCATACTCATTACAAAAAAACACATACTATTTGCACAAAACTCCTTGGTCTCCTGCTTGTCTATAAGCAAGCCATAGGTATCTTTTTAGCTATTGTAGCTAAAATTTCAGATTACTTTTACCACATTTTGGAAAATTAAAGTCATTACCTGGTGTCCAAGGCTTATTTAAAATTTTGAATTTTTCTTGAAATGATATACTTGTATTTGATAAATAATTACCTACATCTAAATTATCTATATAATTACTGCTAGGAAGTATAACTTGGGGGTCGTTTACATCTTTCTCATTTTCATAATTTATGTTATTTTCATCAAAAGAAACTGCCACATCAGTCCTTTCACTTTCTCAAAACCAAAATCAAGCAGGGAATTTAGACGTCTGTTTGCCATTTAAATATTACTTTTTGCTCTACTAAAATAATTAACTAAACTCTTTAAGTATTTGATCAGATTTATTCAGTAAAATGTTTTGAGCAAATAGTGTGAAAATCACTGAAACTGAAAAACACAATCTCAAAAAAAAAAAAAAAAAAAAATCACTTCGCAAAAGGGAAATTTTTTTTTGCACAATTGAACTCATACAGATCTAATTACTTCGGTAATAACTGAAAACTGAACATGAGACGCGTTTCGGCAAATAAATTCAAAGAAAATTTTCATTAGGAATATTAATATCGATTATGTAGGATTTTCGTATATATATATAATTTATTTATCAATAAATTATGTATATTGTTAATTTAATTGTTAATTTTAGAGAAATAGCATATGTAAAGTTATAAAAAACATCTTACGCCCGCAAGGGAAACCCCTACCGAACTTTACACAATTTGTGATCAGGCATCAAATTTTTCATTTGCTTAGTAGAAGACACACAAACACACACACACACACACACACACACATATATATATATATATATATATATATATATATATATATATATATATATATATATATATATATATATATATATATATATATATATATAGGGTGGTTAAATTTTAAGGGCCGATGTTGATTTTGAATAAAACACAAATTACTTAGGAATTTATTGTCATTTCTTTTTATTATGATAATATGGTATGGTTCAATTATGTATGGAACAAAATATCGGCCAAATGGCCGCCGCGACCTCGGCGGCACACCTCCATCCAATGGTCCAAATTTTCGATGACGCTGAGGCATAATTGGGGTTCTATGCCGTTAATGTGCCGATTTATCTCATCCTTTAGCTCTTGAATTGTTGCTGGCTTATCGACGTACACCTTTTTTTTCAAATAACCCCAAAGAAAGAAGTCCAACGGTGTCAAATCACATGATCTTGGCGGCCAATTGACATCGCCACCACGTGAGATAAACACGGCCATTGAATTTGTCGCGCAAAATAGCCATTGTTTCGTTAGCTGTGTGGCAAGTGGCACCGTCCTGTTGAAACCACATATCGTCCACATCCATACCTTCCAATTCGTGCCATAAAAAGTTCGTTATCATCTCACGATAGCGAACACCATTCACTGTAACTGCCTGACCGGCCTCATTTTGGAAAAAATACGGCCCGATGATGCCGCCAGCCCATAAACCACACCAAACAGTCACTCTTTGTGGGTGCATTGGTTTTTCGACAATCACTCTTGGATTAGCATTCGCCCAAATGCGGCAATTCTGCTTATTGACGAATCCACTGAGGTGAAAATGTGCCTCATCACTGAAGATGATTTTCCTCGAAAATTTGATCATCCACTGTTGCCATTTCTTGCCACCATTCTGACCATTGACGACGTTTTGTATGGTCAAGAGGCTTTAGTTCTTGAGTCAATTGCACCTTGTAAGCGTTTAAATGCAAGTCTTTATGCATAATGTTCATCAACGACGAGCGTGAGAGGTGCAATTGTTGGGCACGACGACGAGTTGAAGTGGATGGCTCCTCAGCCACACTATCGCGAACAGCAGCAATATTTTCTGCAGTACGAGCTGTACGAGCATGCACTGGTCTTTTCAAATCTACAGACCCGGTTTGCTCAAATTTTTTCACGATTTTTCCGATTGTACGCACATTTGGACGATTAAATTGACCAAAAAAATCACGAAGTGCACGATATGCATTTTGATTTGAACGCCCATTTTCATAATAAGCCTGAATAACTTTAACACGTTGCTCCATTGTGTATCTTTCCATGGTTCAAATTGAGTAAGTCTGAAATTGAAAAAAGTCAAATGAAATGCAGTAAAAAACTTGACGTTTAGGTGTGGTTCACATTCAACATCGGCCCATACAATTTAACCACCCTTTATATATATATATATATATATATATATATATATATATATATATATATATATATA
This sequence comes from Armadillidium nasatum, assembly GCA_009176605.1. Lineage (NCBI taxonomy): Eukaryota > Metazoa > Arthropoda > Malacostraca > Isopoda > Armadillidiidae > Armadillidium > Armadillidium nasatum. Next base: position 72,828 of record SEYY01001251.1, read on the forward strand.
TATATATATATATATATATATATATATATATATATATATATATATATATATATATATATATATATATATATATATATATATATATATATGTTATATATATATATATATATATATATATATAGTATATTTATATATATATTATATATATATATATATATATATATATATATATATATATATATATATATATATATATATATATATATATATATATATATATATATATATATATATATATGTATATATTATATATTATTATATATTTTATTTTATATATATATTATTATCCTGGCAACACTTTTTTTTTTTTAGCAACATTGTAATGTTGCATACGACTTCCAATATCCCAAGTTTGTTTGCCCTACTTCTGCATATATATATATATATATATATATATATATATATATATATATATATATATATATATATATATATATATATATATATATATATATATATATATATATATATATATATATATATATATATATATATATATATATATATATATATATATATATATATATATATATATATATATATATATATATATATATATATATATATATATATATATATATATATATATATATATATATATATATATATATATATGTATAATATATATATATAAATATATTAAAGGAATGATTTTTGTGAAAATGCCAATTTAGATATGAAGATTTTAGAGAACGCTTAAAGCAGTTGTGGATTAAATATCCATCTAAATGTATGAGAAAATTCCACATAAAAAAAATAAAATAAAATAATTTCTAAAAAATTAAATGAAAATTTCTATAACTAGGTCTTTAAGACCTGGATTTGTGCCAAAGTCTCTTGGTAATTAATTTTTAAAGCAAATGTGAAGAAGGAAAAGAAATGATCCCAAAAATTTCAAGGTCTTACATTAACGAAATACTGAAATTTTTTTTTCCTTTTGTGGTAAAAAAGACAAATCTTCTTTTATTTAGTACGTTCATATAATGTAAAAGTTAAATAATATCAACATAGAGAAGTTCATTACTTTATTCACCACTTTTTTAAAATTTTTGATTTTTGTGTGCAAAGAAATCTAATTTCTAAAAAATAATAAGGTATATTCGAAGCAATATTTCATCATTTTGGTACTGAAAAATCTTCAAAAAAATATATTAAAGTATATATATATATATATATATATATATATATATATATATATATATATATATATATATATATATATATATATATATATATATATATATATATATATACATTTGAAATAAAATAGGTTGACTGATTAGAGAAAATTGATGGTTGTTGTTCTGGGGAGATGCTGCGAAGGCAGGGTTCAACACTCCAATGGGGGTTTGGGAATCGTAAACAACCAGGACCGTGAGAATTGAAGTAAAAAGAGGTTCTGTGATCAGTTAAATTGGATGTCTAAATGTAATGAGAATAAATGATGATACAAAGCTAGTGGAATTTGAAGAGATATGCAAAGTTAAGAAGTTAGATTTGGGGAGGTTGATTTTGAAGATTTTAAAGGAATGTATTCAGGTGTTGGAAAGGGGTGGCGATAGTGATGAGTCACAGATGGTGGGAATGTATGAGAAAGTAGGAAAGTGTATCGTCAATAATGACAGAGAGGAATAGGTGTTTGAATATGCTTATGTGCCGGTGAATGGAGCGAATGAGAAGACTGAAACGGTTTTTTGGGAGAACTTGAGGTATTTTAAGATGGGTGTAAATGTATGCTTATTAGGAGATTTAAATGCGAGGGTTGATGTAGACATGGATGGAAGGGCGGTAGGACCATTTGGGGTTGGAGATAAAAATAAAATGGGGAGAATTTAGTAGAAGTATGCATGGTGATTTTTTAACAATAGGGAATACATGATATGATAAAAAATGAAGCACAATTTGACATGGGTTAATGAAGTAAATGGTGAAGGGGGTTTGTTAGACTATATAAATATATTAAGGAAAAGATTAAAAACAGATTACTAGAAGTGAAGTGCTTATTGGGACTCGTAGAGGAATTTTAGACTATTATTTGATTATTTGAGTAGGGTGTAAGAAGAGGAGTGGATATTGTGAGAGTGGAAAGATTGAAGGAGGTGGAAGTGGGGGAACAATTTAGAAGAGAGTTAAATTTAGGTTGGGAAGAGGTGAGAGTGAGTGTGGGTGGGGGAGTAGAGGATTAATGGGGAGGTTAAGGGAGACACTTGGTAGAAAGTGGAAGGCATGTGTGTTGTGTAAGGATGGTGAGAGGGAAATGAATGATGATGCAAGTAGGCGAATATAGCAGTGATGGGAAAAAAGGAAGCTTTTGAAAAATATCTGGGTATAAAAAGGGCAGAGGATTGGGAGTCATATAAAGAAAAGAAGATGATAACCAAAAGGAAGGTAAGGAAGGCGAAAGAATGAGCAGATGAAAAATTGGGTAATAAGATAGTGGAGGGATTTAGAAAAAGGAGTAATAAATCTTGGAAGGACGTGAATAAGGTAAGGAGTAGGGGGAGATAAGGGAAGGGGGCATAAAGGGAATGGACAAAAAATAGTACAAGTGGTAAGTGAGGCTAGGGCAAGATGAATGGAATACTCTAGTACAGCGGTTCCCAACCTTTTTTTCCTTACGTACCCCTTCATAATGTTTTTTAATTACGAGTACCTTCGTACATACACAAATCCAATATATAGATATATACATAAATATATATATATATATATATATATATATATATATATATATATATATATATATATATATATATATATATATATATATATATATATATATATATATATATAATATATATATATTTAATTTTTTTTTTTTTTTTTTTTTTTTTTTTTTTTTTTTTTTTTTTTTTTTTTTTTTTTTTTTAATTTAGTTAATATATATTTTTTTTTGTGTACCCCAATCGATAGCAGGCATACCCCCAGGGGTACGCGTACCCAAGGTTGGGAAACGCTGCTCTAGTAGGTTGCTGAACCTACTGAAATTAGGAGATAGGCTGATGGGTGGAGAGGGAAAAAAGGAGGATAGTAGGAGAGGATGAGGAAAGTGAACAGGGGAAAATCGACGGGTTTGGATGTTTTGGATGGGATAAGTGGAGAGCTGTTGAAGGAATGAGGGGATGGTGTGGTAGAATGGCTGGAAAGATTGCTTAATTTATGTTGAGTAATTTGAAAGATGCCTCAAGATTGGCAAGATACATGTTTGTGATGTTTTCTTTTGTGACAGTTGTCGGACGAACGTGTCTTTGCAATTCATTATAAAGGAAAGGGTGGTAAATTTGAGTGTGGGAGTTATAGGGGGATAGGTTTACTTAGCGTAATGGGAAAACTGAATGATAACATTTTTCTTAAAAGGTTAGAGATTGATAGGTTGATAGGTGAGGAACAGGAGAGTTTTGGAGAAGGAAGGAGTTATATATCAGGTTTTCACTTTAAGAATTATTTAGGGGAAAAGTAGAGATAAAAGGAGGGATGTGTTTATATTTGTTTTAAGGATCTGCTAAAAGATTACGGTAGAGTGGACAGGAGAAAAATGTGGAAAGCTTTGAGGGAGAATGAAATTGAGGAGAAGATACTGGAGGGTATTAAAGCATGTTATAGGAATAGTAGAGCGTGCATTAGAGTAAATAGAATGGAGACCGAATTTATTTATGTAAATGACAGATTTAGGCAGGGTTCTTTAATGTCTCCGGGGATTTTTTCATATCTCCTCAGGTGGAAAAAGGCCGAAGGCCCACCAAATTCCACCGGAGTTTGCAAAAATCTATCCTTATTGATGGTGGCCGACATGTCCAGATGAACGGCACTTGAAATAATGCAAGTCAAAGGAAGTTGGGAAAACAGATAAATGGAATGTATTCCAGATTTCACCTGTAGAGTATATGTAAGATTGAGCATAGCGGTTACGTCTGGGGTCGGAGAGTTGGACAGAGAAAGGATGAGACTGTGTAGAAAGGCGCGTCGCACGAGCTCTTCTCAATGGAGGGGGTATGCAACGAGAGAGTTCAAAAGAGCAGTGTCCATTGAAATAGCGATAGTAAAGAGAGAGTGACGCAACAATTAGACGGGCAGAAAGAGATTGGAGAGAGTTAGTAAGAGCAGGAGAGTTGATGAGAAGAAAAGCCCTAGACTCCACCTTCTCAAGGAGAACTGTGTGAGTGGAACCACTTCACATGTGCGAAGCAAGCTCCATAAAGGGATGTACAACACCCCTATACATAGCAAGCAACTGGGGTGCCGTGAAATAATTCTGGAAGAAGGAAAAGCTGAAAAAGTGTTGGAGATAGGAAGGACAGAACACTGAGAAACACCACTAATAATACATTTAAAGCAAGAACTGTGGCCGTCTACAACAGCAGCTATAGAACGAACAGAAATGAAATTAGAGAGAAGATCACAGAGAGAAGGATAGATACCGAAAGAGGGAAGTTTAGAAATTAAAGCTTTGTGCCAGACTCTATCGAAGGCTTTCAATATGTCAAGCGCAACATCAAAGGATTCACCGAAATGCCGAAGAGCGGATTACCAAGAGTCAGAGAGAAGGGAAAGAAGATCACCAGTAGAGCGTTTCTTGCGAAAACCATACTGACGACCAGAGATAAGATTTGAAAAATTGAGGTTTCCAAATCTTTCTATTAAGGATAGATTCAAAAAGTTTAGAAAGAATGGAGGTCAAAGAAATTAGACGGTTGTTAGAGGGTTGAGAGAGGTCCCCCTTATTCGGCACAGGATGAATGAGCGCACGTTTAAAACAAGAATTGAAGTTTGAAATAGAGAGACAAAGACGAAGTAGTTTACCAAGGCAGGGTGCAAGCTCAGAAGCGCAAGTTTTGAGAACTTCAGGAGGAATACCATCGGGACCATATGCCTTCCTAGTGTTAAGCTCAGAGAGAGCAGAAATGAAATCTTTAGAAGAAATTCTAATTTTAAGCATAAATGAATTGGAGGGGGTTGAAGGAGGAGGAATATCTCTGGGATCGTATTAGGTAGAGTTAGAGGCAAAAGTTTGAGCAAAAAGTTCAGCTTTTGAAGAAGGTGAAACAGTAGTTGTGCCGTCGGTAGATACTAAAGGAGGGAAAGAGGAAGAAGCAAAGTTAGAAATGACATTCTTTGCAAAATGCCAGAAAGAGCGTGAGGAAGAGGAACCAGAATGATTATTGCATTTTCTATGGAGAAATGAGTTTTTAGTGTTACGAAGGATAGAGTTTGCACGATTCCGGGATAAAATATAAGTAGCGTGAGTTTCTGGAGTTTGAAGACGAAGTTAATCCCTGAAGGCAATACTCCAGCGGCGGACAGAGCGAGAACAAGCAGAGTTAAACCAAGGTTTGTTAGGTTTAGTACAAGGGAAATAAAATGGAATGCAAGCCTCCATACCAGAGAGAATCATCTCAGTAATGTGTTCTGCACACTCCGAGGGACCCTTCCCACGGAAGCAATAATCATTCCACGGGAAATCAAAGAAGTACGACTGCAAATCCGACTAGCTTGCGGTACCGAAATGCCACGAACGTTTCCTTTCAGTAGAAGAGGGTCTTTCCTGCTGAAGACTTGAAGAGATAGAAGAGGATACAGAGATAAGAAAGTGGTCGGAGGAACCCAGAGGAGGAAAGAGTTTAACAGTATAAGGAGAAGGATTAAAAAATAGGAAAATGTCTAGAATGTTGGGTTCATCTCCAAGGAATGAGTAGGGAGCTGAACCAACTGCTCAAGGTCGTTTTGGATAGCGAAAAGGAAGGCACGTTCACCAGCTGTATCATGAGAACTAGAAGAAAGCCATTGGCGGTGGTGAACATTGAAATCACCTAATATGATGATTTCAGAGAAAGGAAAAAAAGAGAGAATGTGCTCTATTTTGGAGTTTATTAAATAGTCGAAAAATTTAAGATAGTAAGAAGAATTAGGTGATAAATAAACTGAACAAATGTATTTTGTCGTAGAAAGGCAAGAGAGCCTAAGCCATAAGGTGTAAAATTTGGAAGACTCCAAATTAGAGTACGCGAAAACAAACAACATCGTTGCGCACGTACGCACTACAACCGCCTTTGGCTGAAAATTGATAATAAAGACAGGAGGAGAAAACAGAATAGGGTTTGCTGTCAGAACGCTCAAACATCTGAGTTTCGTTCAAGAACAAGAGGTGAGGTCTAGAAGAAGAGAGGTAATGTTCAATAAAGTGACAATATAGGTTATTTAGGCTTTCGTATTAATTCTGTAGAAATGATTTTCATGGCTGGACACTGAATATAAAAAAAGTGAAAAGTAGGAATTTTTTTTTCCTTTTTTATAAGCGATTGAATGAGAAACGTTTTCGACTAACACTAATTCCGCATCACTAATTTTTTTTTGGTAATATATTTGAGGGTCAAATAATTGAAGTGGTTAATACTAATTAAAGTAAATGATATTATCTCAGACAATAAATTGTTGGAAGTATTAAGCAGATTTATTGCAAAAGATCTCTTCATAATTTATTGATGTATATTTAAAAAAATGTCAAATTTGTTTTTGGTGTGTTGAACATTTTTTCACGTTAACAATATTCGAATAATTATAAAATCATTTACCACACACGCACACACACACACTCACACACACACACACACACACACACACACATAACACACACACATATATATATATATATATATATATATATATATATATATATATATATATATATATATATATATATATATATATACGCTTATGCTCACTTTAAAAATCAGAAACATATTTACTTAAGCAGTTGTGAGGCTACCACACAGCTTCTTACTTCAAAGTCTAAATCCAATCCAGAAATTATTTTAAGAATAACAATGTAATAGAATAAAGTTAAACCAAAATTAGGAGATTGAAAGGTAAAATTTTTACTACATTACCCGATAATGGGTAGATATATTTTTGATAACCAACTAAGATTTATATATAAAAGGATTATTTATTATTACATATATAGCATTTCCTTTACCCCTAAAAAAAAATAATACACTCATAAGAATTATTTATAAGTAAGACGATCTGAAGGAACACCTCTAGTAATACGGGGTGGCAAAATCCTTCTCGCAGAAACAGGAGATCCAGTCGGAACAACATCAGATGAATCCTGCAGCATTTCCTCTGCAAGAGAGGTTTGACTATGAGAAGGTTCTATGTCGGTGACAGGTGATGGCAGAAGTTGATCAGCATGTCGTTTTAACATTTTGTCATCCTTTGTTTCAATATCAAATTGAAGGTTTCCCAGTTTTATCCACACTATAAATGGTTTCCACTTAACTGGAGATTGGTAGTTTCTGAAAAATACCTCAGAACTTGTATCAAAAGATCTATTAACCATGATGGTTTCCAGTTGCTTCATCTGCTTTGTATATATCTTAGATTGTAAATTAGGAGTTAAAACACTAAATATATTTCTCAAAACTCTATTCATTAAAAGAACAGAAGGAGAAATACCGGTGGTGGAATGAGGTGTTATAATTAGCAAAAACAAAAAACAATAAAAAAAAAAAAAAAAAATACAATGAAAATTTTGCATAAAATCTGTACCTTCCAATTTTCTACTTTTCATGTTTTTCTTGAACGTCTGTATAAATTTTTCCATTTCACCGTTGGTAGATGGATGCCATGCTGCTGAAAATGTGTGATGAATTCCTGATTTGCTTGTGAATGGCCTAAACTCTGCAGATGTAAATTGTGAACTATTATCAGAAACGATCTGTTTCGGAATTCCATGCGTTACAAATGGGCTTCTTAAAACATTTATGGTAGTGTTTGCATTGATCGATTTTGTAAGAATAATCTCCGGCCATTTGCTATAAAAATCTACAACCACCAAATAGTAATTTTCGAGAAAGGGACCAGCGTAATCAATGTTAATTCGTTGCCACGGTGAAATTGGAAACTCCCAAGGATGTGTCCTGACTGAGAGAGGGGCATTTCTTTGTTCCATACATGCTTGATAATTCTGTAAGCTGGCAACTATGTCTTAATTTATGTTTGGCCACCAAACATAAAAACGTAATAAAGTCTTAGTTCTGACGATACCAGGATAACCCATATGAACCTCCTTCAACACCTGTGAAGTAAGAGAATTTGAAATGACAATTCTAAAAAAGCGCAAACCACATCCATCCTCTGTGTTTAGTTCATTCCACACACTAATATAAGGCCTAAATTCCTCTTTATTCAATTTAGTATTGTGTTGAAGAGCTTGAAAAACCCTAAAGAGAAGTAGGGTTCTTTCCAGTGGCTTCAACTATCTGTTTTGATGTTAAAGGGAATATTAGATGCTGTCACTAAATGAACACTCTTATCTACGGACTCTTCTAAGCCCTCTTCCTCATAAGGTAAACGTGACAATGCATCAGCATTAGATACTTCCTTTGAAGACCTCTGTACTCCAAAGTATAAAAATAGGCACTTAAAAGAACTGCCCATCTTTGCAACCGTAATGCGGTTAACTTTGGCAACCCAACTTTGTCACCCAATAATGCTAATAATGGATTATGATCACTTACCAATGTAAAATGCCTGCCGTATAAGTACATGTGAAACTTCCGAACTCCAAATATAAGAGCTAAAGCTTCTTTATCTATTTGAGAATATTTTTCTTCTGTTTTCGATAAAGTACGGGAAGCATAAGCTATTTATTGGCTTCTCTGAACCATCGGGAAAGATATGAGAAAGTATGGCACCGACTCCGATGGGAGAAGCATCACAAACCAATTTAAGAGGCAAGTCCTGTCTGTAATGAGTTAAGAAACGAGGAGAGGTTAATTCATATTTAATGTTTAGAAAAGCCTGTTGACAAAATTTCGTCCATTTCCATTGTACATCCTTCCCCAAAAGAATATAAAGAAGGTTTGGCAAGAGTTGCCAGATTTGGTACAAATTTAGCGTAAAAAGTAACCAGACCTAAAAAACTTTGTAACTGTTTAACGTATGTGGGAGCCTCAATATTCATTATATCTTTTATTTTTTCGTCTGTTTTATGAATACCTTTAGAGTCAATTCTAAATCCTAAATATTCGATGCTATTTACACCAAATTTACATTTCTCCCTCTTTACTTTTAAACCATTTTCTGCTAAATGTTCCAGCACTTTTTCGAATCTTTCATTGTGCTGGGTTACAAAGGAGTCCCTCACATGAAATATGGAACCTTTTCCCAAGTTCCCTTAGCTTTTAATCTTTTCATCTCAGTCTCCATCAATGGTTTAAGTGCAAAGGGAATCTGTCTTGGGGAAAAAATCTAGGTGCAGCCTTCCGATTTAAGTAATAAAGAAGCTAGTCATATTCCTGACCGTTCCTAACGAATCATCAAATACCCCTTTAAACTTTTCCAGTAATCCAGAAGTATAGCAAGTTACTTTGAAAAGATTTCTCCAATCTAAAGGAATAGACCTAAGCCAATCTAGCCTAACAAAGATGGATTATTCCCTTTAGTAACAATTAACTTCCATATTATTAAAACATTTATCCTTATATTTCACATTTATTACTACCTTACCTAGGGTATGTATAATAGGACCATTATAATCTTTAAGCACCGATTTACACGGAACTATTTTTAAATCTGGTATGATATTAGCTACTTTTTCTGAAATCCGCTGCAGTCTACCTGCATATCTACCGGTATAGTATTCATATAAATTGTAACTACTAATGGTTTCGCATTAGTGCCTAAAGAATGAACGCGAAAAGCAAATTCATCTACACTATCTTAAATATTATTTTCACTAATATCGTCAGCAGAATTTTCTTTCTCAGTAAATTTTACTTTAAATTTAGTTCTACACTGATTTTGAAAATGATCTTTTTTCATTCACTTTTTAAAAATTTTATAAAATACAGGACATTTGTCGGTTTCTCTAGCATTATAATCTTCAAACCCACACTAAAAACATTTAAATTTCATTTTTAAACAGTGTCGATTGATTTCTTAAATTGGTTTTATCACTAATCTTCCTTTGATTTACTCCTGCCTGGAAATTCCTTACCTTTGAAACATTTAAGTTATTTTTGCTATCTTCCATTTTTGATGCTTACATCTATGCTGTCTCCATAGCACGTGCTGTATTAAGTAAAGAATCTAAAGTAAGGTTAGTCTCCTTTAACAATTTCCTACGTAAACTTGAAGAATGACGTTTAGCAATAACTTGATCTATAATAAAATCTATATCATCAAAATCACAACTAGCAACCACCTTTTTAAGTTTCGTAACATATACATCAGTAGACTCATTAGATTCTTGTATAGCTTTACGAAACAAAAATCTTTCATAACGAATACTTACTTTAGGTGAAAACTTACTATCTAAAGCAGTCAAAATATCAGAATAGGAATCATCATCAGACCTACTCATAGTAGCATAAACTTCTTGCACTTCGGTTCCAGCAACATGTGCAAAGCATAGCCTTTTGTTGTGCAGCGTTTTCTAACCCCCGTCGCAGTCAAGTAATACTGAAATTCTGCTCTCCATTTCTTCAAGCGTTCACCAATGGAATGTATATTATCCGGCAGAAGAAAAGAAGAAGGAACATCAAATTAACTTGCGACATGTCTCCAGATTCTTGAGGTGTCCTAGTCACCAATGTTAATATAAAAGACACTGTTAACTTAAAGACACAATACATAATTTAATATGCTATCCTCGTCACGAATGTTATATACACGTACCAGTTCATATAAAGACACTATTAACTTTAAGACACAATACATTATATCCTATCCTATCCTCGTCGCCAATGTTAAAATCACATACCTGTTAATATAAAAACACTATTAACTTAAAGACACAATACATTATTTAATATCCTATCCTCGTCGCCAATGTTAAAATCACATACCTGTTAATATAAATACACTATTAACATAAAGACACAGTACATAACTTAATATCCCATTCATCGCTGTGAATAACTGAAACGCATTTAAACTAAACTCTTTAATGATGTCATTACAACAGAAAGCCTGATGGAAGAATCAGTGAATTTTTACTACAAAACCCGACAATGGGTTGATATATTATTGGTAACTGATATATATATATATATATATATATATATATATATATATATATATATATATATATATATATATATATATATATATATATATATATATATATATATATATATATATATATATATATAGGAATAGTTATCATTACTTGGAGATCTCTTAAATCCTCTTTTTACATTACTTGGAGATCTCTTAAATCCTCTTTTTACATTAAATGTAAAATCTCCTAACTCTATTTCGGTTCACCGGTACCGTTTCCATTAGGAACTCTCTTTTGCTTATCTTCTTTCGATATTCTCTGATTCTTGATTCTCTTCTCTTCTGTATTTCTGAGAATTTCTTGTTGTGAAACTTGAAATATTGAAAGTTTTCGAGGGAGTCTGTCCCGACGTTTTCATTTCTAAACTCCCTTCATTCGAAATCATCAATCATTTTTTCTGTAACTTTCTCTCCGATTTCTTTTCCAGTAACTCGATTGTAACTATTTTAGACTACCACCATTCATCACTTCGGTTCATAAAATTTGTGTTCTATAAAAATTTTGATTTATTCCTTACTACCCTTCTCGAACGACCTTCTATCTGTTACTTTATCACATTTCTACTCTTATGGCTATAATGACTGTCTTACATTTTACTTTTTTTTTATTAAAATGTTGACGACTCATGAGCATTGCCATTTTGAAAGAGAGGTGCTTTTCTAGGTACTTTTTACCTAGGATCAGCCTATGAGATCGAATAGGGGTTCTTAATGAAGTATTTTGTTCTTGAAAATGAGTATTTTAATACTCGAAATTAAGAGTTTTGTTCTTGAAAATGAGTATTTAATCCTCAAAATGGAGTATTAAGCACGTGAGTCAATCACTACCGTTATGCTAATTGATTTATCAATAAAGTCCTACGAAAAACAAAGTCAATGCTGATAGGATGGCATAGAAACAAATAAGATTAAATTTCCTCATAGTTCCAAATATGGGAGAGAAAACATGTTGCTAGTAAAAACAACCTAAAACTTCCTACTGGTGTCTTCTTGGGGTTGCTTGGGAGAATAACAATGCTCCTCTCCTGAACATGCCGCTATTAGTTTGTGATTTCTGAGACCTGTTCAAAACTTCTTCATACTTCCCTCCCTCACTCAAATGGTTTTCTCCAATCACTTTCTAGCAGGCGTAATATTACATCGTACTTCACATACTACCGCAGTTGCAACGGACACCATATTCCTGAATCTTTAATAGTGGGCCTAATCCTTTGGAGGGAGTTCGTGTGACAAGGTTTTTCTCGGAATCTTATCCTTTTACATCTAACTCTTTCATCAAAGTCTTAATTACTCTAATTATTTATTTATTATTTCGAACACTCTATTGAGAAGAAAATGGAAAATATATTGTGGCAGATATTTCAGCATACGTTTATGCTTCAAATACTTCTTAGATCTTGTTAAAAATTTTCAAAAACTCAATCGTTACTATTACGTGCATATTTGGGAGAAAGTGTGACTGAAAAATGCAGAGTTCCTGAAGTAAGCAAAATTTTTTAATTTAAGTATAAATAAATTTAAATATTTTCTGTTTTCTTCACATAAAAGAGTGAAATTAAGAAGCTATAGGAATTTTCAAATTAACATTTTGAAAGGAATTTATGAACAAAATTTCCATACGTAATGAAACTTCAAAAATCATGTTTCTGTCGCAATTTCTTGAAATGGGAGTACGGAAGAGTGCATGATAAGTTTGAAAAACTTATGAATGTTCTAATTACATATAATAAGTTTAAATCATAAATCTCCAATATCAAGGTATATTTATTTTCCTACAAATGGCACCAGCAACCCATTTTAGGTGAGTCAAAAATGTGAAGACCGTCTCTGTTCCAAAGTCTCTGAAATGAATTATTAATCTTGGAATGAAAACCAAGTCATCGTAAAAGGTAGAAATAGAGTTTACGTATAACTAAACATTTTCCAAGGTATTGTTTTGGTTTATAAAAATTAATTAAATTCGCAATAAGCTGATAATCGAAAAAATAAAACATTCAAGGAAAATAACGTAACAAATTAGAAGAAAACAACTTTTTTTCGGAGAGGGAGATAGAGTGAAGGAGAAAAAAGTAGAAAGAGTAAGCTATACATCTCTTGAATTATCGACAAGAAACGATCAAGAGAGAGAGAGAGAGAGAGAGAGAGAGAGAGAGAGAGAGAGAGAGAGAGAGAGAGAGAGAGAGAGAGAGAGAGAGAGAGAGAGAGAGAGAGAGAGAGAGAGAGAGAGAGAGAGAGAGAGAGAGAGAGAGAGAGAGAGAGAGAGAGAGAGAGAGAGAGAGAGAGAGAGAGAGAGAGAGAGAGAGAGAGAGAGAGAGAGAGAGAGAGAGAGAGAGAGAGAGAGAGAGAGAGAGAGAGAAATCTGATGGCATATATTCATGATTGTTGAAATTTTAAGGTGACAGTGAGAGAAAAAAAAAACAACTATTTCAAAGAACAAGAAAAAAGAGAATGCTACAGCATTCCACAGAAATGGCACTCAAAAAGTTTATATATATATATATATATATATATATATATATATATATATATATATATATATATATATATATATATATATATATATATATATATTATATTATATATATATATATATATATATATATATATAACAGCGTATTTATTTTTCATTTATATCCATTGACGTTATTCATAAAAGCAAATAGATAAATGTTAGAAGTGTCATTGGTTATTTTATCTTTTATTTTAATTAAACAGAAATTCAGCCAAAATATTAATGGTCCTTCATTGAACATGCGAGCTCTGCTTATTCGCTATAATTATATATATATATATATATATATATATATATATATATATATATATATATATATATATATATATATATATATATATATATATATATATATATATATATATATATATATATATATATATATATATTTTATTATATTTATTCACCATTCCCTCTGGTAGATCCCTAAAGGATCTGTCAGATGTCGCCTCTACAGAACTTTCTCCAGGCATCCCTATCGATGAACATTCCCCTCTCCTCGACCTCCTCAATCGTCGCTCCTCTTGCTCCGATGGCCTCGCCCACGTCGTCCATCCATCTTCTTCTCGGTCTACCAACCGGTCTTCGCTCTGCAGGTCTCCAGTCCATCATCCGTCTCGGCCCCTCCTCCACACCCATCCTCTTCACATGTCCGTACCATCTCAGCTGATTTCGTTGGACCTGTTCTTTTATAGATTCAATCCTCAATTCTCTTCTTATTGTATCACTTCGTCTTCTATCTCTCAGCGTCACTCCCCTAATCAATCTCAAGGCCCTCATATCCGCCGCCTCCAATCTCCTCCCCTGCACCGTAGTCAATGCCCAACATTCGGAGCCATATGTCAGTAAAGGTCGCAGCATTGACCTATATATTATCATTTTAATATCTGCCGGTATTGCTTTTTCCCTCAGTATAGGGTATAGGGCTCCCACGTTTTTTGCGAACTTCCTCAATCTCTCATTTAGTTCCTCCTCCATTCCACCTCTAGCTTCCAATGTCACGCCCAAATACTTAAATTTGTCCACCTGTCTTATTTCAATTCCCTCCAACACTATATTTATTTCTTCTCTTTCTCTGGCTATTTTCATTACTTCTGTCTTTTCCGTACTTATTTTCAAATCCATTTCTCTCAGTTGGGTGTTCCACCTATCTATCACTTCCTGCAGGTCTATTCCCTCTTCAGCTATTATGGCCGCATCGTCTGCATATACCAGAGTATGCTCTCCGTTTATTCTTCTGCATATTCTCTTTAGATTATAGTCCATGTACATATATATATATATATATATATATATATATATATATATATATATATATATATATATATATATATATATATATATATATATATATATATATAATATATATATATATATATATATATATATATATATATATATATATATATATATATTATATATATATACATATATATATATATATATATATATATATATATATATATATATATATATATATATATATATATATATATATATATATATATATATATATATATATATATATATATATATATATATATATATATATATATATATATATATATATATATATATATATAATATATATATATATATATATATATATATATATATATATATATAATATATATATATATATATATATATATATATATATATATATATATATATATATATATATATTCAGGTGGACAAAGGCTGGAGGCCTACCAAATTTCCACGGAGTTGAAACAGTCCTATCTTGATCATTAGAGGCCAATGTGTTCAGACACAGAGCGATTTGAATGTGTGCAAGTCAAAGGGAGTTGGGAAAATAGATAAAGGGAGTGTGTTCCAGAGTTTACCAATAGAGTACATGTAAGATTAAGCATAGCGGTTAAGTCTGGGGTCAGAAAGTTCGACAGAGAAAGAATGAGATGACAAAGGCATGTCACACCATCTCTTCTAAATGGGGAGATATGCGTCAAAAGAGTTCAGAAGAACAGTGTCCATTATAATGACGATAATGTAGAGAGAGTGATACAACAATTCGAAGGGCAGAAATTGATAGGAGAGAGTTAGTAAGAGCAAGAGAGTTGATGAGACGAAAAGCCCTTCTCAAGGAGAGCTGTATGAGTGGAACTACCACAGATGCGTGAAGCATACTGCATACAAAAGCAAGCAACTGGAGAGCTTGAAGAAATTACGAAGGCGCCTCAGAACACCCAACCTCCTAGAAGCATGTTTAGAAACAGAAGTAATTTGATCTTTCCAAGAAAGATCACGAGAAAAAGATACACCGAGAATATTAATAACAGATCAAGGTTTGAGTTGATTTTTTCAAAAAAGATATCATAGTTGTGAAGAAGATTATGTCGAGTGGAGAGATGTAGGAACTAAGTTTTTGAGGCATTGAAAACAATAATGTTTTCTCTGCTCAATTTGAAATTCGTGAAAGATCAGAAGTTAGTTGCTCTAAGACTACTTTACTTGCGTCTACTAACTGCTGTTAGAAGGACGTCTTTCAAATTAAAAATAGGAGTGGATAAGAGATGAAGTAACAGAGAGAAGGTCATTAATGAAAAGTAGAAAAGGGCTGGGGATAGGACATGATCCTGAGGAACACCACAATAAATTTAAAGGAATAACGGTGGCCGTCTACAAAAACTGATGTAGAACAACCGGAAAGGAAATTACAGCGGAGGATAAATACCGAAAGAGGAAAGTTTAGAAATCAAAATTAGGAAGCACAAGTATTTAGACCCGCAGGAGGAATTCCATCAGGGCAGTACGCCTTCTTAGTATTAAGCTCAGAGAGAGTAGAAGAAAGGTCGTACAAGAAAGAAATAAAGAGAAGTAAGTTTTTTTTCCTTTTGTGGTAAAAAAGACAAATCTTCTTTTATTAAGTACGTTCATATTATGTAAAAGTTAAATAATACCAACATAGAGAAGTTCATTACCTTATTCACAACTTTTTTAATATATCTGATTTTTGTGCGCAAAAAAATGTAATATCTAAATAATAATAAAGTAATAAATAAATGTACGAAACGGTGGAAAGCTTTGCTATCACATTAATATCATTTAAAATAATGTTGTAAATAGAGAAAAAATATTTCGTTTTTTTTCGTTGCCCTATTATTTTGATTAACTAAATGAATACTAATATAATGCTATAAAAAAGGTTCATATTATCAGACTTTCAATTTAAAAAGAAAACATTTTACATGTTAGACATGACCAAATAAAAAGTTGTCTCCAAGAAATAAAAAAAAAAAGGTTTCAAAGAATCGAGTAGAATTTTGGCAGAATTCTTGACTTTGCAAGAGAAATAAAAAAAAAAATAAAAAAATTACTTTTCCAATTATTTTTATTCAAATAAGCATTACCAATAGACCAGCAAAACCGAATAATAAAAACGAAATAAGATAATTCACAGCTAAAAGAAAAGAAAATATTAATTAAAAAGACCGTTAAAGAAGTCTAGTTAATATTAAAATTTATTTTATTGTGTAATAAATTTCTTCAGTATTAAATGGAAATTATATTCCTCAATAAATTTTTTTAAATATCTGTTCAAGTTATATTTTATAATACACGTATATATATATATATATATATATATATATATATAATATATAATATAAAATATATATATATATATATATATATATATATATATTATATATATATATATATATATATATATATATATATATATATATATATATATATATATATATATATATATATATATATATATATATATATATATATATATATATATATTATATATATATATATATATATATATATATATATATATATATATTAATTTATGTCGTCATATGCTCACTCCAATATAAAAAATATACATTACGAAAAAATCTCTACATTATTAAAAAAAATTCCATTGTTTAAATAAAATATTTTTAAAGACTTTATTAAAGTCTTCAAGATCTGTAGTAATGTATCAGTCTTACATAGACAGGTCACACTCATTATCAAGAAATATATACACGTCTTGTATATATATATATATATATATATATATATATATATATATATATATATATATATATATATATATATATATATATATATATATATATATATATATATATATATATATATATATATCCTTTTACACATTTTTAGGACTATTTCAAGTTTTAATTTTTTCACTAAAATATGACCCAGTATTATCTACTGATATTCAATAAAAGAATGGCAGGCGAGGTATGGAGTTATGGAGTTTCTCACCTTTCTCATATTTTATGTATATTCAAATATAAAATTCATAATACAGGTAAGCAACTGAGGGATCCGCTTGATGGGATTTTCAGCTCCGATTCTCCCACTTTGCAGTGGAGTACCATTTGCTGCCAGTTATGCATTTATAATGATGTTAATATTAGATGGAAGTGGCCCAAACTTGTGAAACAATTTCAAAAGCGAATAGAGTCATCTAAATCATCGACATTATCTCTTGTCCAAACATCATTTTTTTCTAGGGGACTACCCATAATGGTCGACAAGACAAATTGAAAAAAAAGTTAAGCCGTCCAAATCGTAGACACGTCAAAACGCAGACACACCAAGCGGTCAACATGTTCGTATATAGTTCGTCCAAACGATTGACAACATTTTCTCACAACTTGTCTAAATGGTCGACACAATAAATCGATATATATATATATATATATATATATATATATATATAATATATATATATATATATATATATATATATATATATATATATATATATATATATATTATATATATATATATATATATATATGAGAGAGAGACAGGTCAATATAGTATATAATATTTTCTGAAAGAACAAGCAATCGTCACCACTCACTAGTCGGGGTGTACGGGAAGAGGAGCCCCGTACAGAAATGTTCGTCTACCATATATTTACTATTTGACTAAAATAATAATTATAATATGCCTAAAGAAGTAGAAGAAAGAAGAAGAAGAAAGAAGAAAGAAGAAAAATGAAGAAAGAAGAAGAAGGAAGAAGAAAGAGGAAAAAAAGATCAAAGACAAAGAAAAGAAGAAAGACAAAGAAGAAAAGAAGAAAGAAGAAGAAGAATTACAACAAAAATAAAAATAATAAACTTACATATTCATAAAAAAAACTAAATTAAAAATAATTTTAATTGGCTTACAAATTGATAAAAACTAAAATAATATATTTATAGTAATTATAATAATAATAAAAAAAATTATTATAATTACTATAATTACTATATAAAACCTAAATACGATATTGTATCACTAAAAAAAAAAAAAAATAAAAAAAAAAAAAAAAAAAAAAATAAAAAAAAATAAAAAAAAAAAACCATGCTGACAAACGGTGGACACAATTTTTTTTTTTGTGCCTGTATTGACTAAGTAAAAGTATGCTGAATAAATGAAATGTATATATGAAGGAGACGTTACGATGAGTTTCTTGTGAGGAATCTATCTTGCCATGAGAAATCGGCAAAATATTCACTGAAAACAGGATGAAGGGTATTTAACTTATGAAGAAATATGGAGTTTAACATCTTTTGGGGCTAAGTATGTCGGCTCTTGACGTGGGTAAAGTGTAATGGGATCTAATATATGTCCATATTTACGAAAATTAAAAATAATAATAATAATAATAATAATAATAATAATAATAATAATAATAATAATAATAATAATAATAATAATAATAATAATGATAATAATAATAATAATAAAATGAAGGAAAAGTTATTACGTGTGTTGGTGAGGCTTTGGACTATTCGTCAATGTCAAGTAAAATGACTAAAGTTATGGTGGTAATTACCTGGAAAATTAAAAGGTACACGAGTAAATGGAATATATATATGTAAATGATTATTTGGTGTATGGTGATAAATGGTACAAACAATGGGTTTATTATGTTCCCGTCGATCAATATCAGGAAAAAGGCAAAAAAGGTCCAGGTCTAATTACCTGGAGAGATGAATTTATTAGGATGGGCTTATATTTCTATCAATCAATGTCAAAGAAAAGGCATAAAGTTCCAAGTATAGTTACCTGGAAAGTGTAATTTATTAGGATGGGATTATATTTCCATTAATCAATGTCAAGGAAAAGGTAAACAGGTTAACAGAAATTTACCTGGCGTATGCAGATAGGCATACCGGACTTAGCCTTGTGTAATGCTTTATGATGACGCCCTCTGGTGATTAGGTGAATATGAAAAAGGGGCGGGGCTTATACTTGTTTTGGGCTAATGCCTAATGTTAATTGGTGGAATATTATTAGTATGGATTTTGGTGTCATGAAGTTCGGAAGGACTCGGATGGTCTTAGTGCACTACTGCCGTAAGTAAAAATGTTATAATATTATATTGTAAAATATATATTTACAATTTATACGATTACATTTGTTTTAAAGAAATTCCGTGTTCCATTATGTTCATATTACTTATTAAGTATATAAAGTATATAGTTTTTATAGGAACGAAATGTTTTTGAAAATGTTAATTTATAATTTTCATTTAATATTTAATGAAGTTTGTTAAAAATGTTTAGTGAAAGAGCTTTTCTTCTTAAAAATTTATCAATTATTTTAAAACTTAAACGCAAATAGGTTTTATTAATATTTTTTTTATATAATGTTCATGTAAAAATAACATTTTGAAACGATTCAGAATGTGCATAAATGTGCTCATGTTTGTGTACCTTTTTATTTATTTGAGTGTAAAGAATACCAAATTATGTTTAAATGTCTTCAACTGCTGCCAAGATACATGATCCTGCTAATTAAATGAGTTTATGGGTGAATGGTTATCATGTGTGTTTGTGTGTGTGTCTGCCTTTAAAAGCTTCTTCAGCTTACCTACCTCATGCTGTTAAGTAAGATATCTTAAGGGCTTCGCATATTAATACTACTACTGCTACTATTACGTATAACATAATAATAATGATTTGGGTATGTCTGTTTGAACATGTGTGTGTGTATGCGTAGATATTTATATATGCGCTTAACAATCTGTTATATAATAATAATAATAATAATAATAATAATAATAATAATAATAATAATAATAATAATAATAATAATATCAATAGTAATAATACTACTACTACTACTACTACTACTACTACTACTAATAATAATAATAATAATAATAATAATAATAATAATAATAATAATAATAATAATATAAAATATAGTGAAATTTATTTATTTAGTGAAAAAATTTTTAAAAACGGTTATTATGGAAACATCATGTGTGTGTGTGTGTGTGTGTGTGTGTGTGTGTTCTTAATACCTGTGAAGCAAGATAAGGGTGGGGTAGGGTGATGGGTAACTCCCCACGCCATTTTATATATATATATATATATATATATATAATATATATATATATATATATATATATATATATATATATATATATATATATATATATATATATATATATATATATATATATATATATATATATATATATATATATATATATATATATATATATATTTATATATATATATATTATTTATTTTTATTTATTTCATCAATATTGATATATACCAATATATGAATAGCTTTTACTAACATCATGCTTTTTTTTATTTGCTGAGGAATGCTGATAACGGGTTGGGTAAGCTGAGTGGGGTGGTAAGGTGATGGAATACCCATACGCCATTATACGTGCATAGTTATTTATTTATTTATTTATTTTTATCTTTAACTTTATTTTATATTTTTTTCCTTTTTTTTTTATATTTCTTTTTTTATTTTCATTTTTATTTTTATCTTTAATTTTATTTATTTATTTATTTTGTTTTATATATTTCTTTTCTTATATATTTTTAATTTTTCTAATTTTCACTTTATTTTTATTTATTATTTTTTATTTTAAAAAAAAAAAAAAAAAAAAATTTATTATTTTTTATTTAATTTGTTTAAAATTATGCCGATGTGAAACACCCTGTGTGCGCTATTTTTTAACAAGATACCCCTGTTTTGTCGGGTGCGACCAATTACGAACCGGCGGGGTTAACGTTTTCCTGTGCGGGGTGCAAGGGCTATAGGATGTGGTGTGGTAATATACATGTCCCCGTGTTGAGGCGACTCCCCTGAGGGATGGTGATGATTCGTTATGTTGAAACGAATCCTGAGTTAGGGGATGTGGTAATGGGGAAAGTGATCCCCGTGCGGGATGCAGCGTGTTTTAACACGAGTTCAATAATTATTTCATAATAATTTTATTAATAAATTTTCAATTAAGTAATAACTATTATTTTTTTCCACTCGAGACCGTATATATATATATATATATATATATATATATATATATATATATATATATATATATATAT
>SEYY01001252.1:5000-7500 GCA_009176605.1 Armadillidium nasatum
TATATATATATATATATATATATATATATATATATATATATATATATATATATATATATATATATATATATATATATATATATATATATATATATATATATATATATATATATATATATATATATATATATATATATATATATATATATATATATATATATATATATATATATATATATATATATATATATATATATATATATATATATATATATATATATATATATATATATATATATATATATATATATATATATATATATATACTTTTTATGTGGAAGGGAGCTTCACAGAACAGAGGTAACTAGAAAGAAGATCGCGTCACAAAGAACAAACCTGAAGTTTCCAATACTTACATAAAATTCATGTGAAAGAAAAATACTCTTTATTCTATGAATGCAACTTAGTGATGGGACTGAAGGGTTGATTTCCTGGGGGCATCTGCTGCTATATTACCTATAGAGATGAAATAGTATGCCAATATCACTTCACAGAGATAAAGGGTCAAAGGGTGTTTGATGGTAGGAGATCGTTTATTAGTCTTTTAGCCTTTGGTTCAACCTAATCCAAAAGAAGGTTGTATCCTGAGCTTTCTCAAATGTAAGAACAGTACTCCATACAAGGGCAGATAAGACCCTCGTTTAATTGAAGTAACTGTTTGAAAGATAAAACTTCACACAAACTGTACATAACCTCCAGTTTCCTTGAAGCCACCTTTAGCAACTATTGTGATGTGAAGTTTGCAAGATAATTTTTTATGTTCAGAACAAGAATGCTTATGTTGTTCAATGGTGAGAAGGGAAAGACGTTGGGAAGTGTGTTTGAGTAGGAGATGTGAATCAGCTGAGTTTTTAAAAGATTTGAATTTCACATGGTTGAGGCAACCCCATCCAGATCAGCAAGAATATGATAAGAAGTTGAAAAGAACTCTGGATGCAAAAGAATGAAGAATAAAGAATAACTTTGAAGATGAAACAGAACCCTGAGAAACACCACAATTAGGAGGAAAGGAGAAAAAAGTCAATCAACAGGAATAATCTGAGAGGAAAAATGTTTGTTACATGTACCATACCTGGTTAAAAGCTTTGAATATCTTCAATCATAACCACACAAGACTCCCCATAGTTCCTAAGGGCAGAATGCCATAAATAAAGATAGGAAATTACGTAACCAGTTGACCTCAATCATTGAAAGCCATACCGATGATAAGAAAGAGAATAAGACCTGATGATCCAGGAAATAAGAGTTAAGGAGAGTTTCAAAGATTAGATTTTAGACAGAACATAAGTGAAAGCTATAGGACGATATTTGGAAGGACTAGAGTGACTACCCTTTTTGGGGGGTGAACGACTAAGCATGTACGCACTTTCAACATTGAGGAAAAGTATTAATATTGAGACATTGAGAGTAGAGTCTAACGAGAGCAGGCACCAGCTCCATCAGAGCACCAATAGGAATGACATCTGGGCTACAAGCTTTAGTGACGTTCATAGATTTCAGGATCTCGCCTGATAATGTTTAATCACAAGGAGGATGGATGCAAGAATCATTCAGGATGGAATTTGTTGTAAGAAGAAAGCTGAAGAGATTTGCCTTTTCAGGAGTACTGAATGAACTACATGGAATATATATAAACGAAATATTCTTAAATATATGCTAGCAATTTTTGAAATTTTCAGGATTCAATTGACTGTCCTCAACAGCAAAAAACTCTTGTTTCATCAAACTTAAATATCCTTCTGTTCAAGAACAAAGTATACATTCAAAATATAATAGTGCAATGAAATTTATACTAAAGACTAAAGACAAAAGCGTCTTCAGTTGAATTAAAATATGAAAAATTTATCAATTGACATGAGAAATTAAACATAGGTTTAAACTGGATTGAAGTTCTGAAAAGGGGAAAAATAAGAGAAAGTCTTCCTTAGTAGAAATTGCACAGTTCACTTTCAAAAAAAGTTGCAAAAGCTTCTAATATTATTATTGCGTTATCAGAAGATATGCCTGGATATGGTTCAGGAAATCCTCTTCTAAATTGGAAGAAATTGTTCAGATTTATTTATGACTTCCTCTACTCAAAACTCGCCAGACGCATATCAAATGCAGGAACATATTAATATTGATATATAGAAATATTTCAGTCCACCTTGTATTTCTGAAGAAGGGGATGTACTGGAAATATTAAAAAGAGAAGTTTCTAACACAGATAAACTGACACAGAAATATTTTGCTATTCCAGCATTTCCTGGAAAGGCTTTTCTCCCTGACGGAGGTTACGGGGCAAGAATTTTGAAAATCAAAAAAACAAATATCTGTGGAAGGCAACTTTAAATAGAATTATGCTTTTAATTTTTACGTATGGAGGAGGGGAGGGGCTGGAAATTAACAATTGTTTTCAGAATTAATAAAAGCTTAATTATTTTAAAATATTTTTTATTTACCATTTCTCTTAAAAACATTCTTGCATATTTTACTAAATTGTTTGGAATAAATTCAGGTT
>SEYY01001252.1:12500-22500 GCA_009176605.1 Armadillidium nasatum
AAAAAAATAAACTAGCTTTAACTATCGAATTGAGTACAGGCACACTATTTTTTTTTAAATTGAATGCAAAAAAGAAAAAAATTGAGTACTGAAAGAATTTATTTTTTTTAAATAAAAACCCAATAGACATTAAAGCATTCACTTATATACATATTCATCATTACTAGAATTAAAATAATATAATAGTTCACCAATCAAAGGTAAAGCCTCAAAAACGTTGACTCTCAGACACAACATGAGGTGGTTTGACTCCCAGAGGATGCAAGTCTTCTTTATTTTTCTATCTCTGTTCATTATTTATCAGTCTTTTTCTTTTAGTTATTCCAGTGAGAAAACCAAAACATTTCTCCAATTCATTACGCCATTTGAAAATTGTAATGTGCGTATTTAAATCTGCGTATATACATAGATGATGTGTGTGCGTATTTCAATTCGCTGAAAGTGTATACATTTTGTGTATACAGAGTATTTAATCTTATCTTTAAATGCGGTAAACAATTTTAAGTTTTTCCCTTATTGAGTCCGTCCAAATTTAAAAATAATAATAATAATAATAATAATAATAATAATAATAATAATAATAATAATAATAATAATAATAATAATAATAATAATAATAATAATAATAAAATATAATAAATAATAATAATAATAATAATAATAATAATAATAATAATAATAATAATAATAATAATAATAATAATAATAATAATAATAATAATAATAATAATAATTTTAGAAGTTCTATTCAGCTTTAATATCAGTTGTAATTCCCTTTCAATTTTTCAAAAGATTTTTTGTTCTTTTAATTGCTGACCGGTTTCGTCCTCCAACTTCGGACATCATCAGAGTTTGAGTTCATTCATCTTCTAGAATCCAAGCTCTAGAAGTCCTAGTTGTCAAACGAGACCGGTCAGCAGCTAAAAGAACAAATAATGTCTTGGAAAATTGGAAAAGGAATTGGAATTTTTATTAAAATAAAGTAGAATAGAACTTCTAAAATTATTGTAGAGATAACCAGCTTCAAATTTCAATTTTTAAAAAAATTACTAATGAAATATTTCAAATATCGTTGAAGAGGAAAGCTGATGAACTTTCACTTAGTCATCGTCGTGTGTCAATTTATTTATTTAAGTCTGTCCTTACACGACTCATTGATTGACAGATGGGACATAACCAAGGACATAACAGAGCTTATTCATATCATTTTAAATTCTGAACTCCTCATGTGAAGCATAAAATCTAAATACTGTATTAATAATTTATCAAAATTTATAATCCTAACTTTTGGCTTAATTAACATTCTAAAAAAGTCATTCATATTCGAGAATCTACTCGAAAGCTCTTATGATGTTTGAAGTTGGCGGACGAAACCGATCAGCAATTAGAACAAAAAATCTTTTGGAAAATTAGAGGGTGATTAAACTAATAAATAATAATAATAATAATAATAATAATAATAATAATAATAATAATAAATAATAATAATAATAATAATAATAATAATAATAATAATAATAATAATAATAATAATAATAATAATAATAATAATAATAATAATAATAATAATAATAATAATAATAATAATAATAATAATAATAATAATAATAATAATATAATAATAATAATAATAATAATAATAATAATAATAATAATATATAATATAATAATAATAATAATAATAATAATAATAATAATAATAATAATAATAATAATAATAATAATAATAATAATAATAATAATAATAATAATAATAATAATAAATAATAATAATAATAATAATAATAATAATAATAATAATAATATATAATAATAATAATAATAATAATAATAATAATAATAATAATAATAATAATAATAATAATAATAATAATAAAACTATGTCCGTCTGCAAGAGTTTAATTGAGTGAATTTATCCCCCTTCCCTTCCCTTACCTTCCTTTATCTTCTCTTCCCTTCCCTTCCCTTACCTTACATTCTCCCTTGTCAGCATTTTTGAGCGAATTTGTCCACCAATTCCCCTCTTCCCTTATCAGTGTTTACGCTCTTATTAAGAAATATTTTTAAACTTTTTTTTTACTATTTAAATTTCCTAATTTTTTTTTTCTTCTTCGTTATCTTATCGCAATGCATCTTCTTATAAATGAAGGTAGGCGGGAAAGAATACCTAATTTCACTAACATGTTACACAAAAACCATCCTACGAACAAACAAATGAAACCTTATACATTCGAACACACACACACACACACACACACACACACACACACACACACACACACACACACATATATATATATATATATATATATATATATATATATATATATATATATATATATATATATATATATATATATATATATATATATATATATATATATATATATATATATATTATAACAATAAACTATAATATTAATATAATACTAAAATATGTGTGAGAATAAATAGAATGGAAACGGCTTTTTTTGAGGTGAATAATGGATTGAGACAGGGTTGTGTTATGTCTCCTGGTTTATTCAATTTATTTATAGATAAAGTGGTGAGGATGATGGAAAGAGAGGGTAAAGGGGTGAGAATGAGGGATCAACAAGATATATGGAATGTGAATGTGTTATTATATGCGGATGATGTTGTACTTTTGTCTGAGTCACAAGGGGGTTTGAAAGTTTTGGTGGATGAGTTTGTAAAATGTTGTGAAGAGTTTGGCTTACGAGTGAACGAAGGAAAGAGTAAAGTGTTATGGATGAAAAATGGGGAGAGTTTAGATAGGGTTGTAGGTGGGGGGGATGAATTGCTAATTAAGGTGGGGAAGGAGAGATTGGAATGGGTTAATTCTTTTAAATATCTGAGTATGAATTTTGAGGGGGTGATGTTTGTGAGGGAGATGAAGTAGGGTATAGAATAAGAGAAGGGAAGAAGGTGTTGGGAGGCTTGAGGGGTATTTGGAAGAAAGGAAAGTTGACAAGAGGAGCGAAGAAGAAAATGTTTGAGGGATACTGTGATCCGGTTGTTATGTATGGGAGCGAGGTGTGGCGGTTAAATGCGAGAAAAAGGAAAAAGGTAGAGGTTTTCGAAATGAAAGGTCTGAGAGCGGTATGTGGTGTAAGTAGAAGGGATAGAGTTAGGAATGTGAGAATAAAGGAGCAATGTGCTTGGGGAAGCGGTATGGTTGAGAGAGCTGAGCAGAACATGCTGAGGTGGTTTGGGCATGTTTGTAGGATGAATGATGAGAGATTAGCTAAAACTGTGTTTATATCGGATGTTGAAGGTGTAAGAGGTAGGGGGAGACCTAGAGGAGGTTGGATAAGTGGGGTCAAGGAGTTATTGAGGGAGAAGGGGCTGGGATGGGAGGAGGGTTTGCGGTTGACGGAGGATAGGAAGGAATGGAAAAGATTGGTGAGGGGATGAATGCTGTTAAGTTGTGACTTGTGGTAGTCAACACCCCACGTTTGTGGGACAAGTTGTGAGTATAATATATATTTATATATATATATATATATATATATATATATATATATATATATATAAATATATATATATATATATATATATATATTATATATATATATATATATATATATAATAATATAAATTTAAATTTGCTAATATTATGATAATTATATTATTATAAAAAAAAATATTATTATTATTATTATTATTATTATTATTATTATTATTATTATTATTATTATTATTATTATTATTATTATTATTATTATTATTATTATTATTATTATTATTATTATTATCTCATTATTATTATTATTAAAAGTCTTATTATTACTATTATCGTCACGATTGCATTAATTTCTTAATATTTTTACTATTATCAGCGTTTGATAAGACATTGTTTCTCCCTTGGTTTTAATAGTGTCTATATATATATATATATATATATATATATATATATATATATATATATATATATATATATATATATATATATATATATATATATATATATATATATATATATATATATATATATATATATATATATATATATATATATATATATATATATATATATATATATATATATATATATTATAATATATAATAAATATATAGATAGATAGATAGATAGATAGATAGATAGATAGATAGATAGATAGATAGATAGATAGATAGATAGATAGATAGATAGATAGATAGATAGATAGATAGATAGATAGATAGATAGATAGATAGATAGATAGATAAATAGATCAGGGACTGTTTTTTATTAAGTGCAGGGCTTGTAATGTATACAATTCATACACTGAAAGATACCGATACATGTCGATAGATAGTCTGATAATAATATAAATGTTATATAAAAATGTTTGAAAAATTATCGCATGAAATAATATTTAAAATCAGAAAAAGGAATATGGATTTAGGAACTAAAATAAATTTAGTCCCTGTGTCTCTATTTATTGGGCTTAAATTTGTTTACACTTATGAAATCAATGAAATTGCAGAATCCTAATTTGCTCAATGGTTGTAAAAGTTAGGCAAATACAAATTTGAGCCACTTAACATAAACAATTGAAAGAAATACATATTCTACATAAATTTTAATTTGAAGCATAGACCAACTCTTTGGATATATAACTAAATATTTGGTTTTTAGAAAACACTTATTCTTGTAAATAAGAAAATATAATCTTTACAGAGCTATAATATATGGAACATAAAAAGGCGTATCCTTAGAACATGATTTAGTCTCATGTTTTTGGTGCTTTACAATTTTATATATATATATATATATATATATATATATATATATATATATATATATATATATATATATATATATATATATTATATATATATATATATTATATATATATGCTTTATTTGGTGCTAATTAGGTTCGCACTCAGATAGTTACTTAAGTATTTATTAAGTATAATATATATATATATATATATATATATATATATATATATATATATATATATATATATATATATATATATATATATATATATATATATATATATATATATATATATATATATATATATATATATATATATATATATATATATATATATATATATATATATATATATATATATATATATATATATATATATATATATATATATATATATATATATATATATATATATATATATATATATATATATATAAAACGTGGCGTCGGAGGGGTTGGCTATTTTAACCCTTCTTTAAACTTTCTTACCCTACGCCCAGTTTATGCTTGTATATATTTTGCCTTCATTTTTTTTTTTTTTTACTTAAATTAAGATAGAGAAAAGATAAAGGTCTGATATTGATTACTCGTAACAGGGCATCCCAATTCTTTTTTTTTTTTTTTTTTTTTTTTTTTTTTTCTTGAATATACTTTTTGAACTTGTTATCAGCAATCGTTGATTGGACAAATTCGAGTAAAACAGTTGCTAATTTAGGTTATTATTATTATTATTATTATTATTATTATTATTATTATTATTATTATTATTATTATTATTATTATTATTATTATTATTATTATTATTATTATTATTATTATTATTATTATTATTATTATTATTATTATTATTATTATTATTATTATTTATTATTATTATTTATTATTATTATTATTATTATTATTATTATTATTATTATTATTTTTATCTTTATTATTTTCAATCTTATTAATAGTTTTCATATTACTAATATTATTTTCATTACTTTAATAATACTACTATGATTTAATAATACCTCATTAAATATATTATTATTATTATTATTATTATTATTATTATTATTATTATTATTATTATTATTATTATTATTATTATTAACTTGACGTACGTTGAAGGGGTGTGTTCATGATCATTAATTTGAAAAAGATTTTGACGTGAACCGAGCAAGCTTTCATTTATGAACTCTTTTATTAAAAACAATGTCTTATGAAGGAAAGCGAAGATCTTGAGCGTCGAAGAGCATTGCTTGAGCGTCAAAGATCATTGCTTGAGCGTCGAAGAGCATTTCTTGAGCGTATTGCTTTAATAAATTTTAAGTTTTAAAAAAAATCAAGAAAAGTGATAATTTCAACAGTTATTTTTCACCTAAACATGTTACAGTACAAATTTTATTATTATTATATTATTATTATTATTATTATTATTATTATTATTATTATTATTATTATTATTATTATTATTATTATTATTATTATCATTATTATATTATAATTATTATTATTATTTTACCAACCTTCCTAAGTTGACATAACAGTAATAAAACATAGCAGCAGAAGGTTTATCACTTAAAATTGTAGCAGTAGTAGTAGTGTGTAGTAGTAGTAGTAGTAGTAGTAGTATCAATGGTAATTGCTTAAAATCGTGAAAAGTACTTCAGTACCCTAAATAAAGTTCAAAACACTCAATAAATTTGCCTACATAAAATGCTATCTCGACAAAGTCTGTTTTAAATGTCTGCAATTTCATTATCGTTATCTGCTTGAGTATTTCGTCCGTCTACCTCTTTGATAATCTGCTAGCCTGTTCTTTATCTGTCTGTTTTCAGTCTGCTGGTAGGTAAGCCTATCCTTCTATTTTTTTAAGTCTGCTGACAGGTAAGCCTGTCCTTCTCTTTTGCAGTCTGTCCTTAACTTTTCTGACCGTTCGCTTGTCTGTAATTAAGTCAGATTGTCCTTCTATTCGTAACATTGTTTTACATTCCTTTATGTTGTTGTTATTGTTATTAATTTTTGTTTTTGTAATTGTTTGTCTTTTTATCATTGATTATATACTTGCCCATTTGACTGATTTATTTACATCTTATTTGATGTTTTATTGCTTAAATTAAATGTAAATGAATTTTTATTGTTCTTAATGTCTCTTAACTTGTTAAATGCATTGTTTATTTCTTGTTCATTATTGTTATTATTATTATTATTATTATTATTATTATTATTATTATTATTATTATTATTATTATTATTATTATTATTATTTTATTATTATTATTATTATTATTATTATTATTATTATTATTATTATTATTATTATTATTATTATTATTATTATTATTATTATTATTATTATTATTATTATTTATTATTATTATTATTATTATTATTATTATTATTATTATTATTATTATTATTATTATTATTATTATTATTATTATTATTATTATTATTATTATTATTATTATTTTTTTTTTTTTTTTTTATTTTTTTTTTTTATATTAAAAATATATATATGCAAACATCAAGCTTTTATATATATATATATATATATATATATATATATATATATATATATATATATATATATATATATATATATATATATATATATATATATATATATATATATATATATAGTGTGTGTGTGTGTGTGTGTGTGTGTGTGTATGTATGTTACGTCTCTTCTGTTAGATTTTCCTTTCTCATAATCCAAATCTGTCAGTCAGCATCCCTGTACATTTGTCTATTTTACATTTTATTTCTCGAATAGTAGTAGAAAATGTTTGATTTCTTTCTTAGTCTGTCTGTTCATATTAAATTACAGGCAGCTAAATTAAATTAAGGCAAAAAAAAATCTTTATCAAAGACTCACGTTACTTTCAATATTAAAAGGAACGCGTTTAACTATAATTAAGCTTCGCAAAGCTCTTAGTTATTTATTGAGTTTTATTAAAGTATTAAAAACTGTTTCGTATTCCAGCTATATATATATATATATATATATAGTATATATATATATATATATATATATATATATATATATATATATATATATATATATATATATATATATATATATATATATATATATATATATATATATATATATATATATATATATATATATATATATATATATATATATATATATATATATATATATATATATATATATATATATATATATATATATATATATATATATATATATATATATATATATATATATATATATATATATATATATATATATATATATATATATATATATATATATATATATATATATATATATATATATATATATATATATATATATATATATATATATATATATATATATATATATATATATATATATATATATATATATATATATATATATATATATATATATATATATATATATATATATATATATATATATATATATATATATATATATATATATATATATATATATATATATATATATATATATATATATATATATATATATATATATATATATATATATATATATATATATATATATATATATATATATATATATATATATATATATATATATATATATATATATATATATATATATATATATATATATATATATATATATATATATATATATATATATATATATATATATATATATATATATATATATATATATATATATATATATATATATATATATATATATATATATATATATATATATATATATATATATTTTTTTTTTTTTTTTTTTTTACCCAGGTAGGACTTTCGTCCTGTCAGTAGGATCTTCCAAGGAAGATCCTTGGGTTTCTTGGGCCCATGGCAGATACCGCTGGCTTGGCGCTATATATATATATATATATATATATATATATATATATATATATATATATATATATATATATATATATATATATATATATATATTGCCGTTTACCGTGGCTCAAACGGTAAAGTGATTGACTCACGTGCTTGAGGGCGCCGGTTCGATCCCACTTCGGGATCCTAGGTATATACTACCTAGAAAAGTTCCTCTCCTCGAATAGGGCAATGCCCGTGAGATGTGAACTTTAATTAAAAAAAAAAAAAAAAAAAAAAAAAATATTATATATATATATATATATATATATATATATATATATATATATATATATATATATATTATATATATATATATATATATATATATATATATATATATATATATATATATATATATATATATTATATATATATGACAAAAAAGTTTTCTGCACGCCAGGATTCGAAGCCACAGACAACAGCGTTTCCGTTAGACTTTACATGAGGCTCCACCACTGAGATACGCCGCCTTCCTTTTTAAAAAAAAGGCATAGTAGTACAGTTTTCAAGCTCTTATGCTTCGAATCTCTGTAACAACTCGATACTTATCAGAATCCATTGGAAGGTGCTTGGAACCCCTACTGTGGCTACATGGCATTTTGCTGGGGTGATTCTGGGTTACAGGAGCAACCAACCAAGGTCAAACAACACTGCTTTACTATGCCTTTATTTTATGGGAAGGCGACGAAAACGACCATGTTTTCCTTGCCCTAATTTGAAATACGAGAAAGATCAGAAGTCAGTTGCTCCAAGGCCACTCATTTGCGTCATTAATATTGCGTCATATATATATATATATATATATAATATATATATATATATATATATATATATATATATATATATATATATATATATATATAATATATATATATAATATAATAGTATATATATATAATGGATCATACAAAGGAACTATATATATATATATATATATATATATATATATATATATATATATATATATATATATATATATAGAACATTGCTGGGAGAGAGAGATATATAGAGGAAGGATGAGAAATTATATATATATATTAGAACATTGCTGGGAGAAGAGAGATTGTTACAGGTTTATTTTGGACATTTATTTATAGACAGAATTGAGATAAGTTATTTTTTTTTGTATATATATATTATATATATATATATATATATATATATATATATATATATATATATATATATATATATATATATATATATATATATATATATATATATATATATATATATATTATTTTACCTCTGGTGAGCAAAGACCAGAGGTCTACCAAATTTCCACCAGAGAAAGGAGCAAATCGGGATCCTGGTCAGATTAAAGGCCAACATGCCCCTGGACACGGCGTTTGAAGGTGTGCAAGTCATTGGAAATTCGAAAAATAGATGAAGGGAGTGTGTTCCTCACTTTATCAGTAGAGTACATTTAAGACTGAG